>RJWJ010012835.1:0-28091 GCA_004363605.1 Indri indri
TTTAATTTGATTAGATCCCACTTATTTATTTTTGTTGCTGCAGCGATTGCTTTGGGGTTCTTCTTCAAGAATTCCTTGCCTAGGCCGATGTCTGAAAGGGTCTTCCCAACATCTTCATTTAGAATTCTTAAGGTTTCATGCCTTAGGTTTAAGTCTGTTATCCATCTTGAATTGATTTTTGTGAGAGGTGAGAGGTGGGAGTCCAGTTTCAATCTTCTGCATGTGGCTATCCAGTTTTTCAAGCACAATTTATTGAAAAGAGATTCTTTTCCCCAGTGTATGCTTTTGTCAGCTTTGTCAAAGATTAGATTACCATATGCACATGGTTTCATCTCTGGATTCTCAGTCCTGTAGAACCAGATTCTTCACCGCTGACTCCTTGTCGTTCAACTCTCAGCTCAACTGCCACAGTGGCCTCTGACCACCCAGTCTAAAGTAACCACTTTCATTCCCTATCACATCGTCCTATTTAATTTTCCTTATACGTTCAAAGGTCCGAAATTATCTTGTTCATTTGGTTTTTTGTTTTCTTACTAGAATGCAATTTTGTGAGTACAGGAACTTGTCCTGTTTTGCTCATTGCTGAATTTTCAGTTTTCTGCAACAGGGATCAGCACATTTTTTCTGTAAAGGACCAGAGAGTGAATGTCTTAGACTTGCAGGCCATATAGTCTTTGTTGCACTATTAAGCTCTAGTTTTATAGCATGAAAGCAGCTGTAGACAATAAGTAAACAATGAGTGTCTGTGTTCCACTAAAATTCCAGTTATGAATACTGAAATTTGAATTTCTTATAACTTTTACTTTTCACAAAATATTATTCTTTTTTAATTTTTTCAACCACCTAAAAATAGAAAAACCATTCTTAGTGCCTAAGATGTACAAAAACAGGCAACTGGCCAGATATCACCTCAGGCCATAGTTTACCAATCCCTGGTGTAGAATGTGTATTGTTACACATAGAAGGATTGAGATAAAGAATCTTTATTTTCCTTATATTTAGAGATGGGGGTTTTGATATTTTACCTAGGCTGGCCTCAAACTCCTGGGCTCAAGGGTTCCTCCCACCTCAGCCTCCCTATTAGTTGGGACTATAGGCGTGGGCTACCACATCCAGCCCATGAAGATTCTTTTTTTTTTTTTATTCCTCCCCCTCCCCCAATGTGAAGATTCTTTAAATGAATGAATGAACGAACAAAATATTCATAACCTTGCACTGGGCCAAGAGCTGATATGATTATCCATTCTACTGCTTCAGTTCTCAAGATGGATTTGTGTTCAGTTGTTACTTGTTCATAGGAATGCTTGACTGGTCACCCAGGTCACCAGAATGAGTGTAAGATATGGAATGCTTATAAGAAGAACAGGTGGGATCTTTTGATTACTTTGGCTGTAAAAGGCCAACTAAGTTGGGTTGGGTTCTGCAGTCAACATCAAAACTCACATATTTGAATTCCAAAAGCTTAAATGCTATCATGAAAAAAATTAATAAATATATTTCTCTTAACGTATATACCTATAAGTCATGAGTGAAATAAGAAAACTCTCGAAGATAATTTTGGAAAAAATATTTCTATCTTTTCCCTCAATTCCCTACTTCATGTATTTGGGGAAGGATTCCTAAAGAAAGTTAAATTTGAGGAGTTTTAAATAAGGGCTTTAAAGTGGATCAAGTCATTTTTACTCTCATTGTGACTGTTTTCCTGTATATGGGTATGTTTTGTGAAATTGTCCCCCTTTAACCACGCATCACCCAATGTTCAAATGAATGAAAGAGATTAGACTGCTGTCCCTAAATTAAGATGAAAAAAAAAAATCTTAAGTTGAAACAAGTAAAGGGAAATGACAATAAAGATAAAATCCTTCAACTTAGGAAGCAAATTAAAATGACAAATTAAGAATAACTATTAAGATGCTAAGTCATTCTCAAAAAATGATTTCCCCTAATAAATCAGATTAAATCACTCATCAGAGGGAAAACACATAATGTCTTAGAGAAAGTTTTAGTAAAACCTTCTGCTCATGGGAGCAGAAACTTGGCTGAAACGTTTGGAAAGCAATGTAGTATAAGTTTATGTAAATGCTCAACTGATAGTTTTAAAGAGAGCACTGGGGTCTCATTGGAAATAACTGCTGAACTGGGGATGATATCTTGGGAGTAACTCAAGAATTGTCTGCTTCTAAATTGTCACTTCTAAAAGTGAATCATAAAGTGGAGAAATTTTGAGTGATTTCTGGGGCAATCTGTAAGACGTATTTCATACTTCACAGTTTCATTCTGATTAATACAGAAAGGGTACAATTGGGGGAAGGCTTCCTCTGGAAACTCCAACAGATTGTATAATACTAATATTTACAGCCTGTATTGGGAAGGGAGGAAGGGAGAAAAGAGGGACGAAAGAAATGTTTTTTTCTTTAAAATCATTTTCAGATTTGGAGAGTGATACGAAGCTTTCTCAGTCCTCAGTCCTGTCTGAGTATCCATTTCATCACTTTCCTGAGCTCACGCTGGAACTTCTGAGAGCCTTCTCCAGGCTTGCTTACCTTCACTGAGCCTGGAACTTGAGGTATTTGTATGAAAGCCAAGTTGTGAGTACACCTGAGGCTATTTACAGTTTCAGGTGAGAATCAGGTGCTCGTCAAGACTAAACTTGGCACTTTTTGCCTGGACTGTGTACAGTAACACGTCACTTACCAACAGTGATACCTTCTGAGAAATGCATTAGGCAATTTTGTCTTTGTGCAAGCATCATAGCATGTACTTATGCAAACCTAGATGGCATGACCTGCAGCGCACCTAGGCTACATGGTACAGACCAGTGCTCCTGGGCTTCAAATCTGTACAGTGTGTGACTGCAACGAATACTGCAGGCAATTTAATACAATAGTAAGTGTTTGTGTAACTAAACGTATCTGAACATAGAAAAGGTACAGTAAAAATATGGTATAAAAGATTTCTTTAAATGCTACACCTGTATAGGGCACTTACATGAATGAAGCTTGCAGGACTAGAAGTGGCTCTGGGTGAGTCAGTGAGTGAGTGGTGAGTGAATGCGAAGGCCTAGGACATTCCTGTCTGCTACTGGAGACTTTATAAACACTGGACACTTAGACTACACTGAATTTATTTTAAAAGGCTTTCTTTCTTCAATAATAGCTTACTCTAACTTTTTTACTTTATAAACTTTTAAAATTGTTTTAGCTTTTTGACTCTTTTGTAATAACAGCTTAAAACAGCATTATACAGCTATACAAAATATTTTCTTTCTATATATCGTTATTCTATAAGATGTTTTCTATTTTTTAAATTTTTAATTTAATTTTTACTTTTTAAATTTTTTTGTTAAAAACTAAGACACATACACACACATTAGCCTAGGCCCACACAGGGTCAGGATGATTGACATCACTGTCTTCCACCTCCGCAGCTTGTCCCACTGGGAGGTCTTCAAGGGCAACAACGTGCATGCATGAAGCTGTTATCTCTTATGATAAGGATGCCTTCTTCTGGAATGCCTCCTGAAGGACCTGCCTGAAGCTGTTTTATGGTTAACTTCTTTTTTATGAGGAATGCATTCTAAGATACCAATAAAAAGTATAGTAAATACACAAACCCGTAACACAGTCATTTATTATCATTATCAAGTGTTATGTACTGTACATCACTGCATGTGCTATACTTTTACCCTACTGGCAGCACAGATTTGTTTATACCAACATCACCACAAACACGTGAGTTATGCCTTATGAGACAATGTTACGATGGCTACCATGTCACTAGGCAATAGGAATTTTTCAGCTCCATCATAATCTTATGGGACCACTGTCATGTATGTGGTTCGTTGATGACATCGTTGTGCAGCACATAACCGTATTTGATGGTATTTGACTTACAAGGAACATCAAGAGTGGAGGGAGGTGGGCTCAGGGGTGGTTCCATTGCTAGATACTGAATTCAATAAGCACATAGTTTAGCTTTGTACACCCACCCGGAAGCAAGCCCCCTGTGTAACACATAGTGGATACTCAGTAAATGCCTGTTGTGCCATGTGCAAATACAAATAACTATAAGGCGTGATATACTTTCGGTGTCTTCTCTATCCCCTCCTCTCCCAAACGCATTCATCCAGTGATATTTCACTCATGCTAGGAGAAATTGCATGAACTCTTGAGTGTGTATTTCCTTTACTGCACAACTGCTGTTGCTACACACAAACTGAGAAAGACAGAGATGGCTAAGAGTTTCTGAAATTAAGGCCAAAAGGCCTGCAGTGGTGGGCACAAAAGTCAGGCTTGATCACATTTCCCCTAAAACTAAGTATCTCTCTCTTGCAATATAAATATGTACCTGCCAGTGCAAGATGACATAAGAAACTGTACTTATTCTGCCAAAGCTTAAGTAATAAAATAAGTGAAAGTAAGACCTGATAAAACCAAGTATCAACTATTGGTAGATTTTAGCCTGCCTAGGGGAAGCATAGAAGGCAATGAAGATGTAAAGGTCTGAAAGAAGAAAAGAAGCTCAAGTGGAGGTTAAGAACTTCTGAGTATAGCAGGAGAAACGTTATCAGAGATTTGCACAGAGAACAACTCCTTGATAACAAAGTGCTTAGGGGCAATCGTAGTCAATTAGAATCTGTTTTCCTAAGATTAGAAGTTGATGTTTTGATTGCAGTATAATTAAAATTATCTATAACACTTTGCAAGTTGAATACAGGAAAACACTAAACACAATTAAGTCATTGGGAGAGAAAAAGGAGGAACTACGGAAAATCAGACCAGATAAAGTAGAGTTTACCCAATCGTCTTAATTTACAAATGAGGAAATTGATAAAGAAGTTCACTCAGTAAATCAGTTTGTGGGCATCAGACTGGTCACCAATGACAGGAATTTCTACTCAAGGTGATGTGAGGTCTAGCAGAGGTATTTTGCACAGGCAGAAATTCCAATGTCCTTCAAAACACACCATGTTTATATACACAGTGAAGTTGATTTTAGGGTACACACAGCATGCAAATATATCTCAAAATTCCAAATCCATGAAGCTGACCTTTAATGCCATATGAACATAATATGGGAAAGGAATAGTGTTCTGATCTGTGGCATTCCTTAGGTTTGCTAAGATCGTATGCATTATTGTAGACAAACTTCCTTGGCAAAATAAGGCAATTATCTGAAAAATATATACATTATACATTTCAAGGGAAAGTTGGTGCAAACTATCCAAATATAGTAATTATGTCCATGGTCCACTTTACTGCCAAATATTCTTTTAAAATCCTTGGAATCATCTGTGGTATTGCTTTGCTGATTTCACACAAGTGCACATACGACTTCATAAAGTCAGATCTCTCTCTTTGCCTGAGCAAGGAAAAAGAGAAGAAATGTTGCAGCTTGATTCAAAGGTTAATCATTGAAGGCAGAGTCTCTGTTTCCATTGGGACCTTCTCACTTGTTATTTCCCGGAATTGCTGCCTTCCAGTGTACCATTCACTGACACAAGTCAAGATGCCCCTCCCATGGCGATGGAGGTAAATCCAGAATTTGGAGGGGGACACAAGGGAGAGGAGTGGAGAAACAGGTGTAAAATTCTGTTGAAGTTACTATAATTAATGCTGTGAACTGAAGCAGGTTCCTGTGTGTGATTATCAGCTCAAGTATGGTTTATTTTGAGAAGTAATTAAGATGCTATTTACTTAGGCTACTGAGTGAAGTTTGTGGCTCTCTTGGCCTCACTGCTTCTTGGTCCTTTGAGTGAACAGATCTTTCTCTGTCTTTGCTTCCAAAGGAAATAATACTGCAGGTAGGCAACTTACTCCCAACAAAGTTTTTTATTCTAATTCCTTGGCTAAAATGTGATGAACTAACTATAAGGAAAGAAAAAACTCATCTATGCCACAGAACTGAACTCATTTTGGGCTGTTATGTAATCGATGAATCTAACTAGAACTCTTAAACATGGAATGGTATAATTCTTTGATATTTAACTTAAATTGATTTCTGACTCCTTTTTCTCAACTCAGCTATGTTTATACACTCATATGTCTACTTACTAAAGTCACAAGTGCCTTTCTGGGAAAGCGATAGACTACCCTTCCTCCTTTCCCACCCTCGGGAAAGTAAGTATTGGAATCTCCAAGATGGAATCTGCAATTATTATCTGCAATAACCATCAGGTTAAATATCTCCTCTGTGTAGATTACCAGGGTGAGTATGTAAGAACCCAAAGAGATAGACAACTACGAAATGTGTCCTATACTTCAGTTTAGGCAAGGCATGTGCACAGAAAAAATATAAGAATAGAAATAACACAGTACAAGGTAACCAACCTCAAAGTAAGTGCTACAGGCCACAAAAGTTACAGGTGTTCACAAAACAAGGAAATCGGAAGTCACTGAAGGCTGAAGATTTATCTTGAATCTGGGAAGCCCTGAGTAAGGTCTCCCAGAATTCTTTCAAATGTTTGTTCTAGCTTCCACAATGTTTAATTCCCATCACAGGTGACTCAACTGATCCAGGTTGCGTAGAGGTTAAGGAAGGAGTACATTTGCAAAGTAGTATATAGACAAGAGGTAATTATTCTTCATTTCTGAAGGACACTCGGACTTACAGGATTATTTTTAAAGGATTTCTCTTTAGTCTGCCTTGGGCAAGAAGGTAGCTGCCTCGATGTTGGTTCTTTTTTCCTGCCATAGTTGTCCCATAGATGGGTCTTCTGTAAGCACCTGTGAAAGTCGTGCCAGATAGGACCTCACTCAGGGCCAGCAGGTGAATAGTCATCCTCCAGAGGTCCCAAGCATGGCCCAACCCTGAAGAGTAAAACGAAGCTTCCTCAAAAGCAATTCAAGCATGTGAAAACATCTAAAAGCAACAGACACATGATGTGGCACTCCAAAACATTTCCCAAACTGCCATCACCCAGGTCGTATCTACATGAAAATATACGTCTATATAAAAAATTAAAATAAATATATTTCAATCATGAGGTGTTTACAGATCTGGATGACTGAAATTTTTAGTTTTCACCCAAATGTGGGGTTGTTTACAATATATACTCAACTAATCATTAAATTTGACACTTTGGGGGTCTGGCTTCAATTTGACAGTAAGAATTATTCATTAGAGATGGTACACAGATACCACACAATCGGATTGAAGATTAAGACATTATTTTTCAAAAAATATAATTTATACATAACATTGATACTGAGGCAGTGTGATTCAATGGGAAGTCACTGAGTGAAATTAAAGAGTAAAATGGAGATTAAAAAAATATTCTGCCTCCTGTCGAAGATTTCCGGGTGGTTCAATCTAAACTATTTGTTTCAAATTGAGAATAACCAAACAAATGTAAGTTCTAAACATAATTATTGAATGTCCATCTAGCCTCCACCAGGTGTATCCTCCAACCTCCTTTGCTTGTTTATTCGTAGAATGTAAAAAATAGTACCATACCTGCTCTGACTGCCTTACAAGATTATTCTAGAAATCAATTTATTAAAAGAGCATTAAAGTGCTTCAAAAAATTTTATAAGCACTTCACAAATGCTAAAGTTAAAATAAAAATAAATAACATAGCATAATTAGCCATCTGGCTTTAAAACTTAAAAAGAATGTGGTATCATTGAAAATTTATGTCTTAATTATAATAATATCTCTTTCCTTATACTAAAGAATTAAATAGTGAGGATATTGCATTTTCTACTTTGTCCTCATAAAATCTTCATCTATCCACAAAAACTAAGAAGGTTAATGCATTCCCACACTCATGATTGCTACTAGTTTTATAATATAGTCACACTTATATGCTACTTCCTTTCTTATTTCCCATTTCCTTAGATTCTTGAAAATAAAATCACTTTGGTGTATGAAGCTATCTTTTAGGAAAGTAAAACTAATAGGCATTTTCCTTAAAAGATACCAATCAAACTCTTGAGTGAATTCCATGTATTATGTTGTTAGTCATCTCAATTTTACCTTCTAATAGAGTAAACGTACTTATTTTCTTTTCTGTTCTTAAAATTGCTTTTTCATGTTTGCTCTTATTTTTGAAATATCAGTAAAACTAAAAAGAACACTACCAATGGTTATTGAGTGTTTCATAGGTTCCAGGCACTGGGCTGAGTCCTTCATATGTTTATCATTTTATTTTATAAGCAGCTTATATATGTACCCCCATTGTACAGTGAGGAAAATGAGGCCAGAGAGGTTAAGCAACTTGCCCAGTATTGCACAGCTATAATTACAATGGGGCAGATTCCAAGTGTATGGTGAATCCATGCCACAATACAGCCTCTCAGTCTCATGCTCAATGTTTTCAACTCAAGGTAGATAAAATTTTCTTCCTTCAATGAAGGTCATCAATCTTGATTAGCGGTAGTTGGGCTTCTTCGTTAATCTTCTCAGTTGACTGGGTCACAGAGTTCAAGCACTTTCCAATAATGCCTAATAGTCACTTTACCATGACAGCTGGCCTGTTCTTGTCAAACAATGGGTCTAACCACAGAGGTGAGACTCCACTGGACTGTGCCCCACGCCCCTATTTCTGCTTCTACTGAGACCCTTGCTTCAGAGCCCTAAGAACATGCTGCTGCCGTAAGAGGCTTCAAGGTTCTCTACTTTAGTTCTATAGTCTTTTGAGATGCTTGACACTGAAACAGAAGTAATGCAGAAAACCTGTTCCCAGGAGTTAAATATCCTTTTTTCCCCTACACTTTCTGTTTGCAAGTTCTTACAGGTAGCATAAACCAGGTAAGAGTGAAAACATATAGAGGTTGTTGACTGAAAGCAAATCATTCTACCATGAGATAAGCATTTAGAGGGACCCAACCAAAATAAACCAAATAAACCAAAATAAACAGAGGTCCTGTGAAAGGTGAGGGACTCATTTCATTATTTTCATATTTTTCCTTCATAGGACAAATAAAAAAAGACAAATGTAGCTTCCAAATGGCAAAATGAATATCAGTTGTGGAGGACAGTTCCCCATTCTGTTGTGCAAAGGACAGTTCCTGTTTACCCTGGTCACAGTTTGCTGAAACCTGTCAAAGTTATACACCTTGGTGTAACTTGGGTATTAATAAGCTTTATTTTACCAAGATTTTCAACAGCATGAAAGTGTAGTTATTTTGCCCTTCAATCCACGTGGGGCTAATTTGAGCTACGCAGGGCTTAGTAGCAGGAAGCATGTAAAAATTTCATCCCGTATCTTTGACAGCTTCAGAAGCCAGCATGTTTACTTTAAGCTATCAAACAATTCTGGAACTTCATAATTGAAGAAGCTAACTGGAAGACTTTGAAAAGTAAAGAAGTCAGAATTTTTCCTCTCTCCTGCTTCCTCCAGATCAGGTCAGAAAGTCTTTATATTAAACTTTCAGTCTTTTCCTTCTGAATTTATCCACGCGGTGTGAGACCCACCTGTCCACAGGGCTAGCAGCCCCCGACGACAACAGGCATGCAGGCCAGCAGCCTCACATCTGTGGGCCTCAGCCCCCCCGCCCCCCAGCTCCTAAAGTAAACAAGCAGCAGGGTGGAGTTGCACATTCCCAGGAGGAAAGGCCACCGGTTAGAGTTTCCAGAAGCAGCCACAGATCTATCTCTCTGCCACTTCCCTGCTCTGCCTCCTCCAGCCTCAGGGGAAAGTGTAAAGGGCTCTCTTACCAGACAAACCACATTGACAAATACCAACTGCTCACAGGGCCGCCCAGCCCGAACTGCAGGAGAGCAGCTGGTCCTTTAAAGATCAGAACACCAAGAAACTCTAACAATAGAGACAGGCCCCAGCTACTGGGATCTTCAGTTCTAGAAAGCTGTTTGTTCGCATTTGCACATGGGGAAGGGCCATGCCTGTGTCATACTGGTGTGCAATAATACTAAGAATGACTAGCTAAGATTTATTAAGCACTTTCTGTATGTCAGATAACTGTCAAAGCAGTTTACATTTTGAATTCATTTAATCTTTATAACAACCCTATTGGGTTAAGAACGCTTTTTATCCCCATTTAACAGAAGAGGAAATTCAGTGTCCAGAAAGGGCTTGGCACATGATAGTCCTGTGAGAAATATTTGCTAATTGAATTAGTAAAAGTCAGAAAGCACTCGACCATATAAATAATGTCATAAATAGGGGAGAACTTCCAAGAGCAACCCACAAAACCTATTTAACCCATTCGTATCTTCTTTTCACTATTTTAACACTATTTCGTTTAACCTAATCATCATTATAACATTGGTTTTACAGAGAAAGCTGTTCCAAATTCTAGCTTGTGGCACTATTTAACAGTTTATTGAGCAGCTACTACTAAAGCTATGGTATTAGCACCAAGGGTATAAAGCTAAGGAGGTACATTCCCTACCATGTGGGAACTTCTATCTCTGCCCCATCCCAGGAGCAGAGGGGCTTCTGGCTGGGGCTGAGTGGCAATAAGTCCTTCCGACATCAGTACTCATTCTGTTTCTACTTCAGATGCTCCTATATCCTTCCAGCAGAACCCCGGGGTTCTCTAACCTGCTATAGAAATTAAGGAAACATCATCACTTCCCAGATCACATTTTTAAATTAAGTTAATGGATAGAATTTTCTCAAGTCTTCTCTTTCCTTTGGCACTTGTTACTGCTTATCCGGTGACAAGTGCCAGTAGATGACAAAATGAATTAACTAGTAGTACTTTAACATTAACAGAACAATGGAGAAGCAGTCAATCCTGCTTAGCTCAACAGCTTGGAGTTACTTTTTTGGCCTGGGTGCTCACAGTTGTGATTTTACAGTACATATATTGATTTAAGTTGTCATATTTTCTGCTGCTAAGATCAAGTCTAGTTTTTGTGGTGAAATAAAATATACTGGTGTTCCACAGTGTTCCTCAAAGGCATCGACACCCTCCACCACCTACACAGCCTTGAGGATTCCCAAGCTGTATCTCTCTTGGTTGGAACCCACATACACACACGTCCAGCCCAACCAAGCATACCAGAGGAGTTTTGTCACCCTAGACTGTGTGAGTTCTCTTAAGGGCTCGGGCTGTCTCTCATTTATTTTTGTTTCTCCAGTGGCACCAAGCGCTAGGGATTAATCAACATATTAATTGCATAGTCAGCTTTGTTGAATTTAAATGGATCCCAGCATAGGTTAGTGAGGTAAGCTTTAAACTTGGCTTTCCCTCCATCCCATTCCACCACAGAGGGCGGCTGCTCTCAGTCAAGTGCTTGAAGAGAGCCTGCTTGTGAGCCATTTCTTTCTTAATCTTAACAGCAATAAAATGTAAAACAAAGAACACCTGGCTTAAAGAATTTTTTTTTTTAGTGAGACTAAGCTTGTAGCTCTGACGCCATGGGGAGCAAAGGCACTATATGTAACCTAAACATTTGTACCCACATAATATTCTGAACTTTAAAAAAAAAGAATATGATTGCACGTTAACTCTAAAGATATTTTAACTCAGTTCACTGCCTATTTATTAGTTTCTAAATATACATATACTCTCATTAGGTAAACCTGTTAGAGTTAAACTTCAACCAGGACACGACCAGCAAAAGTTTCCTAAGTAAACCAATATTCTTCTCTGCTAAATATTTAAGTAAAATACCAACTGAAAAGAAATAAAGCTAATTTAATTCCAAAGTTCCAGTAACTAATTTTCAGTGTATCCTTTTAGCTTCTGCACAAATTCAACCTAATCTTCTGTGTTTATCACTATCCATCCTGTATAAATGTGCTGCAAAATCTTTAAGAAAGATTTGATTATATCCACTGCCCACTAATTTTAAAAAGTCAATTTTAAGCATTTTAGAAGGATTTTCAACAAAAGTTGGAAGCAGAATTTTTTGTTTTAGTTAAGCCGTTGTCAGTCTAAAAAGAAAGAAAATCATTAAATAACAAGAATTCCCCAATTCCTTGAAATTTCTACTTAACTGAGGTTTTTATTGCATATGGAAATCCTTTTTTAGTAAGAAGTTTAAAAAAATGGACTAATTATATTCTTGGCAAAAGATCTACTGGGAAATTCCTTTTAAATGGCAATTTCTCTGCCGAATTTAAAATGTAATTTGATTTACAAAAGTATGATTTTCAAATGGTGGAAATCTGTCTGTTGCATGAAGTACACCCAGCTGGTTTACTTCCTGTGCCTGGAGACCCTGCTGTGCGGCTTCCAGAGGTATATTTGCAGCCAAAGAATAGCTGAGATCCTGGGAAAATGCTTGAATAACATTTTTTGGAGAAAGAGGCGAGATATTTTTTTTTTCTCCCTGCATTTGGATTAGGCCAATATCTCATTTTAAACTGCCAGTGCTCAAAAGCACTACGACACAGGAAGGGGAAGGGGGCGTGCCGTCAGCAAACCGAAACAAACGCCAGTCTGCCGGGATGCCGGGCTTCCTGCCACGCCGGCCCATCCCGGTACAGGCACCTTCGTCATGGTGTCCCTAGATTGGCAGAGCTGAACAGCTACAGCTGACTGCTGCAAGCTTTGGGAGCCACAGATTGTGTTTGTTGATAAGGAAACGCGTTATTGCTTATCAGATGCGCAATCTTTTTCAACGTGCAGAGTATTCCCGTATGGCGCGCAAAAGTCTGTGTTGGAAATATCCCAGCACAGCTTTGAGCAGGAATTCCCAGTAAGCGGATTCCCTCATTATTATACCCAATTATTCATTCACGTCTCTCTTTGACATTGCTTGCAATTGAGTCCTTGATGATTGCATTGTTTTATTTCTTACAACAAATGGAGAAATCTGTGGATCTTGGCTTAAGACAAAATCCCAGGTTCAAAGATGGAACTCAGAAGGACGTTTTTGCTCTAACTCTGTGCTTCTCAAGCAAGCATGCATAAGAATCACCAGGAAGGCTTGTTAAAACACAGGGAGCTGAGCCCCACCTCTAGAGTTTCTGCTCTGGTTTGGGGTCCCGGAATTTGCATTTCTAACAAGTCTCGAGGCAATATTATTGATGTTGCTGGCCTAGAGAAAGACTGTTTTTAACAAATCAGCTGTTTTACTGGGTGTGCACAGATTAAAAAAAGCTGTTTTCAATGCAACAATCCAGCCATTCTTAGAAGAGGAGAAAGAGGATAGACTGTTCCCTTTCCAGGAAAGTATAGGGAATGACAGCTCACACAACTCCAGGTGAGACGAGAACCTAACAGAAGGAGACCAGCCCTGAAGGAACCGAGTGGGCCTTGTCTGAGCAGTTCTGCCACTGGGCTCCAGTGTAATGGGTACTTTACAGGCTGGAAAAGAGAGCCTGGGAACCTTCTTTTAATGGTTCCTATGAAGAGTAAGAAGCTGGTTTCCCAAGGACACGTTATGGAGCAATTTTTCCAAATTATATTACTATAAAGCAATCATGATCTTATATTTTTAAACATTGGCACATAAATTCAAATTTCTGGACCATAACTAAATCATGTTATCTTGCTCATATCTTAAGTCCTAACGGATTCTAACTATTTTAGGAGACAGTCTGTTAGGCAGTAGGACTTAAAAAACGCTGATTTAATTGAACTGGTTCAGTTGTCTTCGACACTCTCAGAAGCAAATTTCTCAGAACTTGGGTCTGGCACACGCCTTCCAGTGTTTACTTTTTCTGCTTAGTACAAATACAAGTTGGCTCTGCTTTAGAATTACTAACAGCATTTTTTTCAGTCTCAACAACTATTGAATTGAATGAACCTAAGTGTTTGGTGACCAAGAATAGCCAGAGATGGGCAGGTTTCTGTGAAGGGCTTGTGGTAGGCAGCCTCTAAGATGGTCCCCAGTGGTCCCTCCTGGTATTCAACACTGTGTAATCCCTCCCCTTCAGTGTGGGCGGGACCTAGTGACTTGTTACTAATGAACAGAATATGGTAGAAGTAATGGGATGCCACTTCTGAGATCGGGTTGTAAAATGTCTGTCACATCTGTCTTGGGGACTCTCCCTTGCTCTCTCTGGGATCACTTACTCTGGAGGGAGCCAGCTGTCCTTTGTAAGGCAGTTCTATTGAGAGGGTCGCCTTGGTGAACTTGGAAGCAAATCACTTAAAGCCTCTCAGCATCCACAGAAGCGAACTTGACAGGAGCTCCTCCAACCAGCTGTGCCTAGATATGACTACGGCCCTGGCCGGTGCTTCACTTACAGCCTTGTGAGAGTCCCTGAGCCAGAATCACCTAGAGAAGCCACTCCTAGAATCTTGACGCAGAAATTTCAGATAATAAATGTTTATTGTTTTAAGCCTCTAAGTTTTTAGGGGTGATTATTTATATAGCAATAGATAACTTTAATACAGGGCTATAATTTGTGGTCAGACCAAAGGTTGTGTATTTTCTGCTAAAATCCATAAAAACCCAATTTCTATAGTAACTCACTTGAAAATAATAGCTAGATTCCTTTCTGGTAAAATTAATAGTTAAGTGAGGTCACCATTAGTCTCATATGCAAATGTAATCACCATAGAGAAGAGTTAGGATTTTAAGGATGGCCTGGATATGCCTGGAATTCTCTCCTGGGAATTCTAAAATAATTGTGGAAGAAGAACTTTTCTACAGCTAACCTGGGGTCCAGAGAAAACAACAACTACTCAAATAAAGGTTGTCTGGCTCCTCATGTTGCTGTCTAAAAGATAGCTTGGCAACAGAGTTCTCAACCCAGGAGGGAACTAATACTTCCCTGGGGATCAATTTCCCTGAAACACCACATAAATCTCATGTGCACACATGCACACTCACACACAGACAGAGGTACTTTTTCCTCTCTCACACATACTCATGCCACACACATACACTCACACCCAACGTTAAACCAGAAACAAACAAACAAAAAAAACTGCTGTCCACTTCTAGGGCCTGAGCATATCCAGGACTTGGTCCCTGAGAATCCTCCTCTGTTCCCCAACAACCTCTGTAATCAGCACCTACTTTCTCAGGCAATAGACCTAATTCTTTGCTATAGACATTGAGAAAAGACTGACTCCAGACTTGGAGCTCACCACAATTTTGCACCCAGCAATGTCATCACCAAATAATACTAAAGTTTCGAAAGTAAACATCCTTTTTTATTTGGTGTTCTTCCCAGAGAGGGCAGGTTTTGCAGACTCTCAGTTCTTCATGCCTCTGAATTTTCATATTCTCACTTTGGGGCCTGCTAGAATGGTTCACCCTAAAAATGAGTCCAGACAAAATCATGATGGAAATGGAAGTAAGCTGCAAGAACATAAGCTTTGGAGCCAGACAGAGCTATGGTGAAGATTAAATAATAAAATGTGTTAAGTGCCAATGGCCAAGGTACCAGACACCAAAAATGTGCTAAGCCAATGGTGGTTACATTACCGTTCTCGTCACTGAGACGGCCTCCCTCTCCTCCCCCTTCCCTCCTCCAGCCACCACCACCCTGGTTCCAGCCCTCTTGCTCTTTACTTTCTATGCTCAGAAAAATCTGCTGTCACATTCTCTGGCCAAATTCAAGTGATTGAATAAAGACTGAAAGTATGCTTTCCCCAAAGACATTTATGCATTAACAGATATTAGTGAGATGTGTTCTCCCAGACACCAGGAGCCATTTGGGTGTCCCGATTCCATCTGTAAGCACTAGCGTTAGACTGTCTGTACTCAAATTCCACCCCTTCCACTTACTACCGTGTGACTGGGGCAAAGGACTTAGCACCTCTACATTTCCTCAGCTGTAAAATAAAAACATCCTCTCAGCATTGTAGTAAAGATAAAACGAAAAAATCTAGGTGACATTCTTAAAAAAGCTCTCGACACAGGAATGCAAGCTTCATGAACACAGAGGCTGTCTGCCAGGTTCATGGCCATGCCTAACAACCTGGACCAGAGCCCAGTGTGAATGAATGAATGAGCACATAATAAGCATGTAGAAACTAAGACATTTATTATACTTTTTAATACAAAGACATACAAATAAGAAAACAGATTATCCACTCGTATTTTTTTTAATAAAAATACTCATGGGAACACCTAAACATATAAAGCAAATATTAACAGAACTAAAGGAAGAAATACATAGCATTACAGTAATAGTAGGGGACTCTACCCCACTTTCAACAATGGATAGATGATACAGACAGAAAATCAGTCAAGCAGACTGGAACAACACTATAGACCAAATAGACCTAACAGACATATATAGAACATTCCATCCAATAGCAACAGAATATACATCCTTTTTAAGCGCACGCAGAGATTCTCCAGTATAGATCATATGTTAGGCCTCAAAACAAGTGTTAACAAATTTAAGAAGACTGGAATCATATCATGCATTTTTTCTAACCACAATGGTATGAAACCAGAAATCAAGAACAGAAGGAAAATTGGAAAATTAACATATGTGTGGAAATTAAACAACACACTCCATAACAACCAATGGATCAAAGAAGAAATCAAAAAGGAAAGTAAGAAATATCTTGAGATAAATCAAAATGGAACAACATCATGCCAAAATTTATGGGATTCAGCAAAAGCAGTTCTAAGATGGAATTTTATGGTGATAAATGTTTACATTAAGAAAAAAGAAAGATTTCAAATAAATAACCTAACTTGACAGCTCAAGGAACTAGAAAAAGAAGAACAGACTAAACCCAAAGTGAGCAGAAGGAAGAATAATAAAGATCAGAACAGACAGAACAAAATAGAGAGCTCAGAAATAAATCCAAGCATTTGTGGTCAATTGATCTTCGACAAAGGTGCCAAGAACTCACAATAGGGAAAGGGCAGTCCCTTCAATAAACAGTGCTGGGAAAACTGTATATACACATGGAGAAGAATGAAATTGAACTCTTATTTCATGCCATATGCAAAAATCAACTCGAAATGGATTAAAGATTTAAACATCAGACCTGAAACTGTAAAACTACTAGATGAAGACATATGGGAAAAGCTTCTTGACATTGGTATGGGCAATGACTTTTTTGGATATAGCCCCCAAAACAAAGGTAACAAAGAAAAAATAGACAAATGGGATTGCATCAAACTAAAAGCATCTGTACAGCAAAGGAAACATCAACAGAGTGAAGAGACGACCTATGGAATGGGAGAAAATATTTTCAAATAAACTGGTACAGCCATTATAGAAAACAGTATGGAGGTTCCTCAAAAATTTTAACATAGCGTTACCATATGATCCAACAATCCCACCTCTGGGCCTATTCCCAAAGGAAATGAACTCAGTATCTTGAAGGGATCTCTGCACTCCCATGTTCACGCAGCGTTACCCACAATAGCCAAGATACGGAATCAACCCAAGTGTTCACCGGTGGATGAATGAATAAAGAAAACGTGAGAGTGTGTTTGTGTGTAAGTGTGTATAAAGTGAAATATTATTCTGCTTTAAAAAAAGAAGGAAATCTTGTCATTTGTGACAATATGGATGAACCTGGAAGACATTATGGTAAGTGAAATAAGCCGGGCACAGAAAGACAAATACAATGTAAATGTATATCAAAACATCACATTGCATACCTTAACTATGTACAGTTTTTATTTGTCAATTATACCTTAATAAAGCTGGAAAAACTCTCATGCATAAAATTTAAAAATTCAACTTATTATACTTCAATTTTAAGTTTATTTAATAAGTTCAAACTAAGGAAACTGACAAAATGAGAAATAAAAGCCAACTCTTCCATTTTTGTTAAACCTTTTCTCCCAAAGGAAGCCACTATAATATGTTTCTCATGTTTCCTGCCAAAGAAATAAAAAAACTTTATGGATATATTATAAACAATCACTGAGATGTAGAAACAAAGAATTTAAGCCCTAACTTAAAATTTCAGGAGGAGGATTTGAGAGAGGAAGATTTTAGGGCCATGGCCCCTGAGATCAGATTGTCTCTACCACCTGGTGCAAACAAGTGGCACCCTGGTTGCACTTGGAGGTACCCGTTGATGCCCAGGGTATGTCTCTTTTTTCTGACCAGGAAGACGCTAGGACCAAGATGGCATCATTTTACATGTCATTCACTCTTCTTGAACTGCAGTGTTGAGGTTCCATGTGGCATTCAGAGTATACCACAGCAATTGGTTAGCAATGTCTGTCATGGGTATAAGAATGGTATAATACTCCTGACACTGCACCACAGTCTCTTCCCTGCAATAATTAAGGAAATCATTTTATTCCTGATTTACTTTGGGAATATTAGTAATACCCTTAGAATACCGCCGGAATTTATTGCCCTTGTAATCATCAAATAGGACTTGACTCAGTTGCAAGTAAAGAGACAGAGGGAAACAAGACAATTTTTGGTTCACATGGCTCAGAAGTCCAGAGAAAACCCATGGCTGGATCCATGTCCTCTGATAGTTTATTAGGAATGTGCCTCCAACCTCAGCTATGATTGACATGGGGCTTTATGTTACAGCACACACTACAGTCTCATCTTTACGGTAGTAAAACTGTCCTCAACAGTTTTAGGCTTATGTCCTGCTGGCTTAGCGACCAGCAAAAAGGATGTTTCCTTCCCAATTATACTGCCAAATAGCTTAGAGCAGACAGGCTAGATACTTTGGATCACATGACCTTCCCTGGAGCAATCACTACAGCCAGGCAGTTGAAACACACGGTCTGACCATATCTGAGACATAGGTCCTCCCCTGACCCTTGGAAGTGAGATCTGCTCTGTTTCAAAAACATGGTCTACTCTCCAAAGAATAATCAGGATGTGGCTAACAGAATAAAGAAGAATGTAAACATGGCAGAAAAACAACAGATATATACCCCAGGGTCCTTCCTACTTAACAAGTGAGAAGTGAGCAGTTGTTGTGACGTGACGGTCAGCCTAGTCTGCATAGATGCTTCATTGATTGGCTCGCCCAACCTTGGGAGCAAAAAGTCAGGATGATGGGAGCTCAGTAGCACTGGCACCATGGAGTGTTTTGAAAAAAAGTCAAGTCCTTTGTTTTAAAAGAGGAAGTTTCTGCCGTTCAAGTGCCCAGAAATAGAATACATTTGTCTCTGAGTATATACCGTACTTTGTTTATTAAAGCTTGAAAGAAAGCAAAGACACACAAATGTCAATCTTGTATAAGAAAAAAGATGAGTAATTTGATTTAAAAATATATAATAAATAGTTTCATGTTAAAATACATAATGACAACAGGCATTTATTCAAGGTAAATGCATTTATTTAAAGTTATCTGGGAGTGAAGAAGGCTTTGAATTAGACCAGATATTTAATTCTATGTTGCTTTCTGTTTGCTCCAGCTGTAAAATATGAAATTCCAAACTGCTCAAGACTCCCCAGGTCAATATTTCTCTCTCTCTCTCTCTCTCTCTCTCTCTCTCTCTCTCTCTCTCTCTCTCTCTCTCTCTCTCTCTCTTTTTAGGAGACAGTGTTTCTCTATGTGGCCCAGGCTGGAGGGCAGTGGCTATTCACAGACATGTTCCCACTACTGATCAGCACAGAAGTTTTAACCTGCTCTGTTTCTAACAGGGGCTGGTTCATCCCTCCTTAGGCAACCTGGTGGTCCCCCACTCCCAGGAGGTCACCATATTAATACCAAACTTAGTGCAGGACCGCTGATGGGTATAGCACACTGTAGCCCAGGACTCCTGGACTCAAACGATCCTCCTGCCTCAGCCTCCTGAGTAGCTAGTACAACAGGCATGCATCAATCTCAAGTCTAAACTTTTGTCACAAAGTTTAAAGCAGTTGGCAAAAACAAGAGGAGACTGTTACCACCACTACTGTAATCTCCACTGTCACTTGGAAAACCATGGCAAATCTCTTGTTTGGCATCATGTTTCATGTGTCAGTACTATAAATTAGAAAAAGTAAGCAGCTAACATTAGAAGAGCTTAGATGGCAGGCCTTATGTAATGAATTATTGGGACTAGAAGTTATTTTATTCAATAAAATTGTTGGCTTTTAAACAACATTTTTCTATTTTTAAAGCTTTCTTCTGTTAAGTAGATGCCTTTGTATCTGAAGACCACCTTCTCATTTCTCAAGGCCAGGAATAAGGAAGATGGTGGTACCCCCTACAAGTGATTATGAAATCATGATACAAAAATAAAATCGTGAGGTGTCAACTAGGCCAGCCTCCCAAATCCAGAATTGGCCTTATTTTAATAATCACTAATGGATAAAGAGCATGTCTCATTTTAAAAGAACTCTTAAGAAAATAGATAGTTCACAATTTCCTTTGTATTCCAAAATTTAGCAATCTTTTTTCTTAGAGAAGAAAATCTATTTGATATTTATGGATCTGTTAATCCTTAACCTCAAAGCATTTATTCAGCCTTCAGATATTATTTTCAGTGATGTTCACAGTGGAAAGGAAGAGATTTTATTCCATAAATATTTTTGCAAAATGGGATGTTTATTACTATTTTAATAACAATTTCAGTCATTTAATCATTTTTTTCATTTCATTATTTCACTGCTGTTTTCTGTCTTGAATTTTAATTTATGATAATCCAGTCTCTCTCAAGGTGTACCTGCTGGAATGTTTTCAGTTACAGTCTTTGCCTCTTTAGAAGGTAACTTCAGTGCAATGCTAATGAAAGTACAGAGAGTTCTTGGAATCCTTTCTAAAATGTCCTTTGTTTAGTCAATATTTACAAATCTTTTTTGTTGTTGTTGTTTCTGCTTTGTAAATGAACAACAGACAGAGTAGTGAGTCGGTGTATGGGTGTGAAATTTAGCTACAGCCTTGTAACATAAACTGGATACTAAATTAACTTGTAATTTTAACCTCAAGCCTATTATAATAGAATGGAATGTACCTTTTCTTGTAACTTTGTAAAACCAAAGGCCTTTCTTATTTCTAGCAAATACCACATGAGTGATACAGGCTCTGCTTGTGTTTTTCAATTTTCATCTTTGCCTTTTAAAATTCATTGTTAATGGAGTACTAGAAAATATTCACATAGATTTTGTGAATTTTTCCACTGTTATTCATAAGCTGGGTTCTATTAAAAAGTATACACACTGTACTAGATATTCAAGAGCAAAGATAAATTAGCAATCCAGAGACTAGAAAAAAAGAATAAAGGAAAAGAATTTGCTTAGACTCCTTGATGTGTTGAGAGAAACATCAATTCTCTCTTCTGGATACTCAGAGGGTAGCATGGCATGGAGGAAAGCCAAATAAATCAATCAGCAATGGCATTTTTACTCTAATTCTTAAAAATTGTATGACTGTAAACAAGTCATTGGACCTATCTGCATTAGTTTTCTATTGCTGCTGCAGCAAGTTATCACAAACTTAATGGCTTGAACAACACAAATGTATTATCATTCGGTTCTGGAGGTCAGAAATCTGACATGGATCTCCCGGGGCTAACTCCCAGGTGTTGTTAGGGCTGTGTTCCTTCTGGAAACTCTAAAAGAGAATCTGTTCCTTTCCCTTTACAGCTTCTACACGCTGCCGACATTTTTGCTTATAGCCTCTTCCTCCAGCTTCAAAGCCAGCTACCTTTCTGTGTCGTGATATTTCTCTCTAACTTAGCCAGGAAAGGTTCTCTGCATTTTAGGACTAATGTGATTAGATTGAGGCCACCCAAATAATCCAGGATAACCTCCTCATCTCAAAGTTTGAACCTTAATCACATCTGCAAAGTCCCTTTTGCCACGTAAGGTAGCATATAGGTTTTGGAGAGTAGAGTATGAATATCTTGGGGGCTGTGATTCTGCCTACCACACTATCCTAGCTTCAATTTCCTCATCTGTAAAACCTTGCAGGTTGTTGTACGAATAGCATGTGCCACATACAGCATAAAACCATGCGTGGTATACAGGTCTCAACAAGAAGTACTTAACTTATGATAAAGATAATGAAGAATAAGAATATGTTGTCACTATTGTCAAATAAGGAGAGAGACTGAATGAGAAAAACCCCAAATTTTTAAAATAAGACTGAAAATTTATGGAAGGAAGAGCAATCCACAGGCTGCTTAGAAAATAAGAGTATATTCTGAAACTGAAATCAGAATTTAGGGTGCTTTTGCTGATAAGAGACAATGAGGGATTTTAGCCTGCTCAATTTTTATTTTTTTCCCTGAAACTAGAGTAAAAGAATTTAAGAAGATAAATATAAAGACTTATGCTATGGGAAATGTTTCTGATTAAAAACAGAAAACAAGAAACATTTTTCAGGATCTAGTTCAAGGAAGAGACTATCTTCCCAGGCATTTGAGACAAGTAGGCTAGAGAGAGAAAGAGAAACAATATTAATAATTTTGATATCATAAGAATGGCCCACTTTCAATCCTTGGCTGAAAAGTCATCCATGACTGATTATTTTTAAAAATAAATGACTTTTGCCACTGAAAGTGACTTGAAAAAGGCCAGAAAAGGTAAAAAAGGGCAAGGAAAAGAAGAAGTGGACAATTTTCAAGTAATCTTCTAAGAAAATAAATTTATCTTTTGTCTGTTATTTTACCTTGTATTGAAGTATATTTGTTCAGTAAATTTTTATTATTTTAAATTTCAAGTATGCTGAGCTTCTTTCTATTATGTACCAAAGCATTTCAAGAAATTTTTCAAAGCTAAACTGCTTACATAGTTAAAAACTGCTCGCCAAAATTTATATATTTAAATTAAGTGTTACAAGAACAGTTTTCATCCTGAAGTTAAAGTCCCAAAGACATATGGAAATGGACCTTTATTACTCCCTGGCATTAACATCAACATGAAAATGAAATCACACAGCACAAGGACTCAGGAAGAAACAAGTTGACATTTATCTAACAATCGTGTCAATTCTGAAACACAGCTCCATAGTTATCAAATATTAAACTGTGACAATGGCACCTAAATAAAGTTTAAAATAGATAAACGTAAACAATGGCAAATGATGAGAAAGTATCATAATAATTGAGTCATTATAGTTTACCTTTCTGAACTTAGACTGAGGTTATATAGAAACGTGTCCTCAAAACTGGTTGAACCATGATAACTTCAGCTAAACCAATTATTTTTGACTGTCACTTAGGTAAAATTAACAAATTTGACTAGCTTAAAAGCATAATGTTTGCTTTGCTTTGTTTCTACTAAATTTCAATGGAGTTTGAATTTAGGTGGGTGTATGAAAAAGTCAAATGCAATTCGTACGTTTATCATCGAGTTCATGTGTGCAGAATGTTGCAGACTTCCTCAGTGCAGAAGGCAAGAGTACAATGAGGTCTACAGCTAGGAGGTGCTGACTCCAAAGAGGTCACCTGGCGACTCGAACCTCCAGCTGCCACAGCACTGGCATGTGGAGACCAAAACACGTGTTCTCTGAAAACTGCTAAGAGGGACTCACTCCGCCCCTGGGAATTAATTTATTTGTGATTTCTGGAAATACATCGATCAAAAGAGCATTAAATCTTGGAGGAAAACAACAAACTCCCGTCAAGAGCATACATAAAAACAGACTTGGTTAAAGAAAACCCCTGCTGTTATTATACCCAAAATTAGGTAGCCAGAATGGAGTCATTTTATAACTATACAAATTGTGCTGTTTGGGAAGACTGACTATTTCCTTTACATTTAAAAAGAAATATGAATAGTGTGAATCCCACTTTCCATAAAAAGGGATCCCAGTTTCCATAAAAAGGGAAACAAGTCTTATTAAAAGTTTTAAGAAATGAATGATGGCCAACTTAACAGTAGAGAAAATCTACAATTTTAGGAAAGTTATCACGTCTGTTAACAGACTCAATATATGTACGTGTATATATAGCTCTACTGAATTTATTAGCAAATCAATTCATGCTTTAAACAATATCATTCCAGAGGCAAAACAATTGGGCGAGTGCACTGTTTCCACAAGCCAAACAATAATGCAGTTGAAATAACAAAGCAAAGTATGTGACAATCCAGTTATTTCAATTACTTAAACATCAGAATCATGCCAACCACAGAGGAGTCCAAATAATGTCATGGTACCTGGCATCCAGCTGGTGTTGAAGCCTCTGCCTAAATGAAAATGTCTTTCCTGATATTGACTCAAATGATGGATCTGTATCTTTTGACAATGACAAACCAATGATACCAGGCAACTGTGAGTATAATTGATGGAAGTGTGTTAGTTGTAAAAATTTATTTTTCATTGACAAAGGCTGGATTTGTAAAAGGTACAGAGCCAGCACACTGTCATTGTTACTCAAAGACACACACAGCTATAAATGAAATCATCAATCAATAGATTAATATTAATTATGTCATATATAATTAATAAACATTTGTCGAGCACCTATTATGCTCTCAAGGTGTTGCCCTTGCTCATATGGAGCCTAAATCTTATTTCACAAGAATAACATAAAATAATCTGAGAATGACAATGTAAGATAGTGCTCAATAAATGGTATATACAAGAAGTAGAGCCACGATTCAAAGAAGGCTTACATAGGCATCACCTGATGTCTTCAGGGAAGGCCACAGACAAGGAGAAACCTGAGGGTGAGATAGAATTCCCACAGATAGAATAAGAAAGGATTCGAATCAGAAATGGGGCAGGAGGTACAGGTGAGCAAGGCGAGTAAGCAAAGAGATGTTGAGGAAGTTTCAAAAATCAGTCTGAATAAAGCACAACCTTTATCTGGAAGAGTCAGAGAGATGTGTTAGGAACTGACTCTCTACTCTAGCTCTCTTTAAGAAGTTGTAAGAAGAAAGTGCAGAATGTATTTAGAATAGTAGCTGCGTTACTGAGTTCCTAGTGTGTATGGGGCATTTTCTACATATTAGCATAATCACTCTTCTCAATTCCCCCATAAGGTAGGCATTATCACCTCTCTTTTGCAGCTGATAAGATTGAGGATCAAAGAAGTTAAGTAACTTGTGCAAATTGACACAGCTCATTCTGGCAGAACTGGAATTAAACCAAGTTTTCGGTGACTCCCAAGTCCATGCTCTTTCCACTTTGTGCACCTGCTTCCCAGGTTCTAAAAACAGGACAAAGGTGTTAATTGCTTCTTAAGTTGCCATGTTTATCCAGCGATTGGCCTTCAGCAAAGCTTTAAGTGGAAAGGGCCTGGAAGGAAGAAGATTCTTCAGAAGCACACAGGTCAATGAAAGTCACAACTGAAATGGCTGCAGAAGTTGTATATAGAAGAGAAATGTTCAAGAGTTAATATAAAGAAAGGGTCATTAAGTTTTGCTTAAAAATAATTCTATACTATCTAAATCTAACAACAGACTTCCAGGATGTATAGTATACAATTTGCTCTCAGAAATTGTAGCAGTAAGTATACTTGATCAAAAAATAATTACATAGCATGATGATTGAACACAGAGAAATAATGCTTAGTATGGAAAAGAAGACAAAAGAAAATCAGTGATTCAGAAAAGGTCTGAGTAACCTATAAACAAAAGCAGAAGTCAACACAGTGGGAAAAAAAATTGCTCCTGGATAATCTAAAGAAGTATCAAATAAAGACTGGTGTCTAGAAGTAATTGAAAAGACAATCTAAGAAGCTGAATCACAGTTGGCTGGGTAGGCAAATCCAACTTACAAATTCCTGAGATCCATCTGCTTAGTTTTAGCTGCCAGCACACTCTTTCCAGCCCTTCTCTTTGTCTTCACCGAGCAGCAGGAGACCTTACTGCTATCCTGGAGCTTCTTGTCTTGTAGAGCCCGTTACCTCCTCCTTGCCTTGTGACTCCTAAGCCCATTGCTGGTGTTTACTACAAATAAAAGAACTCCTCCTTCAACTGACTTCTGTGAGCACCTACTATGTTTTGACCAGTGTGGTTGTGTCCAGACAGGCTATATAATTTGTAGGGCCCAGAGCAAAATGAAAATGCAGAGCCCCTTGTTCAAAAATTATTAAGAATTTCAAAATGGCTACAACAGAGCATTCAACCAAATACAGGGCCCTTCCAGGGCAGGCTCTGTCTGACTGCACAGGTACTATGCCCATGAAGCCGGCTCTGCATAAGCTCTGTCCCTAAAGATTGCACAGCCTGCTTCTTGCCAGTTTGCATGGTCTCATACACCATAGTCCCAGGGTCCCTCTTGCTCTGTACTCAGATGTGCAGCATGAACATGGCCTGGATTCATGGCGAGCCTTAGATTCTACCCCTTAAAATCTCTCAGATTCCTCTGCTTTCCTCTGTCAACATCGCCACTACCCCAAGTCTAACCACCATCCTCTCTTCCTGGATAACAGTAACGGCCTTCTCTTTCATCTTACCCTCCAATCCATTGTCTTATTGTCTGCCAAGAGAATCTTTAAAGAGCCAAATCTGATTTTGTCACTCGCCTGCTTAAATTCCTTCAAGGGCTTGCCACTGGTCTTCGATGAAGTCCAAACTCTTTAATATTGCTTTCAAGGTCCTGCATGGCCTACCCCAGACAACTTCTACAAGAATAATTCTTGCCCCACCCACCTTACACCCCTCCGTGGGCCAGTCCCAATGTTTACCTTTCATTCCAGCTGGCAATCTTTTTTCTCCATTTTCTGCTTAGACACTATCTGCTCTTCAAAGTCTATTTTGACCTTCTCTCTTAGCCTAATCTCCGTAAGGTGTCCCTATTATGTGTTCCTATGATCCTTATCACAAAGGTTGTATTTGCTTGTTTATTTGTGTGCATCACCAGTTTACAAGAGGACCCATAAGGGAAGGAAGCATGTCTTAGTCACCTCTGACCCTGAACATGTAGCCCAACTCCTGATTCATGAAGCACTTGAATATTGTTGAATAAATGAAGACGCACACATCAAAAACTTTCCACTCGGTGTACATATTTTAAAACTTTATGAAAATGTCATTTACTAGAAAGGAAAAAGACAAAAGGAAAAAAATAGTAACTTTTGTGAGCTCATATATCCCCAAACAACTCCACCTATAAGCCATCATGCCATCAAATCTCAGCGTGTCAACTCCAGGTCCTCTTGGCCTGTCCACAATGGAGCCACCAACAACCTGAGGTCAGATACATCCATCAAATTAGCAGTTCATGTGCATGTTCTTAACCTAATAATCTGAGCTATTTACCTGATGACTGGATCACATACCCGCCCCCCAAATTTTTCTTCCCAAGTTGACAATTAATTTTCCAAAAAAACTTGCAGTTCCAAAGAAACTTCCAAATACTGTACTCCTTTGGAAAAATCACTCAACAATATAGAGTTTGTTCATTCATTTATTTAACAAATATTGATTAAGCATGTATTATGTATCCAGCCCCAGGCTAGAAGGTAAAACTAAAGTAATGAATAAGACAGATGCTTTCTTTGCCAGGAGAATTAAAACATTAAATAAGGGCTACTAAAAAAAAAAACTATTAATAAATAAACACTATCACCAAGTTTTCAAACAGCCAAAGCTCCAACTTTGACGAGGAACTAAAGAGGTGATTTTCATGATAGATTTATAACACTGAAACAATGTGGTTATCAGGAGAGAAAAGAGCAACTGAAGTTGAAGGCATGTCAGTAGTTGGGATATCTTAACTGAAGATTGTGAAAGAAATCACATAGGCTTGTAAATGGCAATAGCTAAATCCAGAGTCACTGCAAAATTTTATGCTTGTTTTATGCTTGTTTTCCACACACTTTCAAATACTCCCTCCTCATTTACTCCTTACAGCCACCCTGAGAGGTAGGTGTGGCAAATGTATTCCACTTTAGAGTGTAGGAAATTAAGGCACATGAGTTAATTGACTTGCTTTTCTCTACTTTATAAATTAGTGGCAGAAAAGGAATTGGAATACACGTCTCTAGCCCATTGCTCTGTACTTTGGACCAACAGAGAAACAAATGTGATTAGGTGACCTCTACAGGGCCTGGTTTAAGAACACAGCACAGTTTTCTCACATGCCATGACCCAGGCTCATATGTCTTTTACAAAGCTATGGAAAATGCAGCTGGGCAAATGCAGCTAGTGTGTTTATCCACAATAAATGATCTCTTCCAATTCTTTGTTTGGTTTTTTAATAGATTCTAATTACTGCCATTAGAGAATATGTTTTTATTCTGGAAACAGTTTTATAAAGTTTATTGAAGTATTTATGATGGAACATCTGTGATCCCTTTGGGATTATTTATTATTCCCAGTGTTATGCATGATTCTTTTATTATGAATGTTTGTCTAAGTTTCCATGTCATTAAAGAAGTTTAAAGACCTCTCTGTTCATGACATAGCTACAAAGAATAGGCAAATATGTATGATACAG
>RJWJ010012835.1:28191-41254 GCA_004363605.1 Indri indri
AAAAGGTGAGGGGAACACATTTTAAAAATATTTCCCCTCAATTCACTATAATGCCTCTTGTAGGACTCAACTTAAAAGAGAACTGTACTAAATTTTGATCATTTACTGTTCTTATTTTATGGTTTCTCTCATGTGAGGCCCTTCCTATAAAGACCCCAGTAAGTAGCTTGGCCTGTGCCTCTAGAAATACAAGCGAGAAACAAGCAAACATTTGTTTCTCAAGAATCAAGATCATTTCTTATTTATCGATATCCATTTCCTCTTTCTATATTTAGTTCTCAATATTTACAATGGTTAAAAAAAATGAGTGATTAATGAAAGAGCAGTAAGACATCTGCCTGATGCTGCTTTAAGCACACATACGGACAGTATACTTACTGTTTATTGGTTTTCTTTTGCCATTTTTCAGCATGCACCTAGCTGAGCATTAAAGTAAGTCAAGAATTAAGCACCTCAATCACTTCAATTAGGTTGAAGCAAGCTGAATTTATTCCCAAGAAGGGAGTTAAACATCATTAAATGAAATCAGTAGCAAATGAATTTCACATTATCATCTATATAATGCTATTCTATATAAGTATTGGCATATGTCCAAACTACTCAACTATATTCTCAATGAATGCTCAGTATGCTTCGATTAAATACTCATGACTAAGTGTCACAGCTATTTTTGCACACAGAGGAAATCAGAGTATAAGAAACTTCACGGTTTCTTCAAAACAGTTTGGACAAACTAGGGTTGCTCGGTCCATCAGGAAAGTGGGCATGAGGTCTCCAAGGAAAGAGCAGGCATATCCTGGGGCAACGTTCTCTCTGGAACCCCAATTTGCCATTTTTCTGACTCAAATTAAAGCCGGGAAGGTCGGCAGCACAAGTCAGAACCAATCCTCTGGTTGGTAATCCATAACAAGTATAAACTCTAAACTCATTGGCACTTTTTGTCTTAATTGTTAACAATGCTTCATTTGATTTTCCATTGTATCTCGCTTCATGAATTTTTTAAAAAATTTTTTAGAGACAGGTCTCACTATGTCCCTCAAGCTGAAATGCAGTGGCAATTTACAGGTGCAATCCCACTCCTGATCAGCACAGGAGTTTTCATTTGCTTCTTTTCCGACCTGGGCTGGTTGGACCCTCCTTAGGCCACCTGGTAGTCCCCTGCTCATGGGAGGTCACCATGTTGATGCTGAACTTAGTGTGGACACCGGGCCAGCATAGCTCACTGCAGCCCAGAACTCCCGGACACCAGCGATCCCTCCGCCTCAGCTTCCTGAGTAGTTGGGACTATAGGCTCACACCACCGTGCCAAGCCCATTCTATCTCTTTAGAACAAGCCTGAGTCAAAAGAGATGACTGGAGACTGCAGAGGTGAAAATCCTACTTTTGCCCTGAGACCTCTGGAGGGTTTAGCAACATAATGGTTCCCTCCTCTTCCATAGACAAGGCTGAGGCCTGAGTCCCTGGAAAGAGCTGGGGGCTTTAGGTACACCTTCTTTCGCAATCATCCCAACAAACCAGTGAGGTGATCACTAGTATCTTCATTTCACAGATGTAGTAAACGGGGCTCAAAGAGGTGAGATGGTTGCCTCAGGGTCATGTCACCTGTCTGGTCAAGGCCTCTGCCCATTCTACTGTGCCATGTTACCTTTCTGTGGTTTTGGTCCAGGGATTAGGAGATTTCTCCAGACAGACTATCCTCTCCTTTAACCTTGTTTCTCAGCTCTGCTGTTCCCAGTTTTCATCATGTTACCTCAGAGCGGAATTCTGCTCCTAGGCAGAATGACTCTGAATTGACATCTTGGTTCAACTGTCTACCTAGTTTTCTATATCAATTTCTTCTCTAAATACTACACCTTTGTCAACCTAAATAACAGAGAGAGGCTTTCTAAAATAAAATAATTTATTCAGTAATAGGGCATTGCAATGGGCATAGGCATGCCATAGTAAACTATGCGTGTATTCAAGGAGGTAAAGGAAGACTAAGGTTTTTTTTTTTTATTTGTTTATTTGTTTGCTGCTGTTGTTGTTTTTTGAGATAGAGTCATGCTCTGTTGCCCAGGCTAGAGTGCTGTGGCATCAGCCTAGCTCACAGCAACCTTAAACTCTTGGGCTTAATCTATCCTCCTTCCTCAGCCTCTCGAGTAACTAGGTGCACACCACCATGCCCAGCTAATTTTTTCTATTTTTAGTAAACACGGGGTCTTGTTCTTGCTTAAACTGGTCTTGAACTCCCTAGCTCAAGTAATCCTCCCTCCTCGGCCCCAAGGAGTGCTAGAATTACAAGCGTAAGCCCCTGCACCCACCCAAAGACAAAGGCTCTTACAGGAAAAATGAGGAGGATCCCATAACTGTTTTTGAGATAATTATCCCTGACTTCAAGGATCTATAATAAGGGTGGCACCAGCTCAGGGTTGGACAGGCAGTTGCTGGACAGATATCCTTACAGAAGTTTTTTCGTGTGTGTAAGGTTGTGACGGCCTTTGTGCAAGGCTGCAGGTTTTTCAGAATCTTTTGTGAGTTTTTGTTGCCAGACATTTATCATGAGAACCCTCGCTTCATGGCCTTCCCCAGCTCTATTTGTCAGTGTTGTGTTTCATACAGTGACTCCATTTTGATTCTGACAACTTTCATGCCTTAGATCCTCCTGGGCTTCAGTCCTATACCCAGTTAAGCCCCTAGGACACTAGACTAATCCAACATCTGGAACAAAGTTTGGACATGAACACACAGTCATGCATTCACTCTCCCATCCTTGACTTCAAATATTATGGTGAAAGTCTCCCAGTAGGAAGGAGGTGGGGAGAGAAGTAGGCAAAAAGGGAAGAAGATAGTGAAAAGGCTTGGATTTTAAAATGCCAATTGTATTCTCATTTTAAATGGACCCTCTAAGGCTCAATGTCAAGGGAGGAGGAAGTCCAATGCCAGCACCTGCAAACAAGGTATACACTGGGGAAAATTAGAAAACAAATAAAATATTCAGACCAAAATCACACAGTACTATAGCAACGTTGGGATTCAGAAACACATGGCCTACTAATATTGGGAAACATTTATTTATTGCCTAATATGTGCAGAGAGTTTCCTGACATATTCTTATTTTTTAATTAACTGTGTAGTGGGTGTTATTGTGCTCATTTTACAGATAATGGAACTGAGGCAAATATGGCTCATTGCTACAAACCAGCAAAAGCCAAATCTAGGATTTGGAGTATTGATTCCAAAGGTCACATTCTAGCCACTAATGCCACACCACATCTCCAATCTGTTCTCTAGAGCTAACACACTGCCATCAAAACGCTTATCTGAGCTTTAAAACAATTACATTCAATACACTTTGGGTAAATACAAAGAATCTTAGTCATTTTTCTTAATGTTACCAAATGGATCTGCTTGGGACATCATTATCTGAGTCAATGATTACAAATATTACATCATCTCAGACCAAGGACAAATCTTCACATTAATTCAATATTTATTCAACAAACATTTGAGTAACTACTGCATGCCAGGCCTAACCTGAGCTTGGCTCTGAGAATTCACGTTGCGAAATAATCACAGTCTATTGCTCCCAGGGAGCTCACAACCTATGAAGAAGACAGATGTACAAAGAGATAGGTATTATTCAGGGAGGTGGGTACCTCTGTGAGCTATACACAGAGTGCGTTATTCAAAAGAGGGAGCACCATCCTCGGTGGGGGTGGGTAAGAAATGGTTTCCTAGAGGAGCTGAGGTCTTAAAGATGATGAGGAGTTGACAAGGCAGAGAAAGGGAAAAGTAGTCCATGGAGAGGTGTCAGCAGGACCACAGGTGCAGATTTGAGAAAGAGTGCAGTATGTTCAGGGAACCCTATCTTCCATTCTGCAGAGTGTTAGCATCTGTTATCTGGAACAACAATAAACACGACTCTGGCTACGTGAGGCAAGTATTTCCAATTGCACTGTGTTCTTTGGCTCAAAATATTTTTCCCCATCTGTTTTATTTGTCTAGAGTACACAAAGAACATGAAAGATAAGGTGGGAACTTGTCCGGGTTGAGACCAGTAACTACCCAAAGGAGGCCTTTGTCTGGAATCTCTTTTCAATATGATAGTAAAAAAGATTTTCACACAGGTTTAATGAAAGAAAGAAAAGAAGGAAAAAAGAAGTAATTTCTGAGCCAAGACTCAACATTAACTCAGGTGAAACAATTACTTTCATCTCAGTATATTTGGGTTTTCTTCTGTTGTCAATCACAGCTTTTGAACACAACTGTTACAGATACAATAATATATATTTCATTTGTTATTGTGGGTACTAATATAAAATAGTCTCCAAATCAATAAAATATGAGTAAAATTTTACAATCTATTTATTTTCTTTAACCTCACTAATCATACACAAGAAGTAAAGGGTTCATATTGGTTTGTCATTGTTAAAATAAATAATAACATTAACCCAAATTGTCTGATGAAAACTTCATATATAAGTTAAGGATCCGAAAATTAGACTATAATTAATTTAGACCCAACAGTCACATGATGTGATGGTTAATTTTGTGTGTCAACTTGAAAGGGCTGAGGGATGCCCAGATAGCTGGTAAAATGTTATTTCTGCGTGTGTGTCTGTGAGGGTGTTTCTGGAAAAGATTAGCATTTGAACGGTCAATTGAGCAAAGCAGAGGGCCCTCTCCAATGTAGGCAGGCATTATCCAATCAACTGAGGGCACAAATAGAACAAAAAGGCAAAGGAAGGACAAATTCACTGTCTCTTCTTGAGCTGGGACATCCATCTTCTCTTGCCCTTGGACATCAGCACTCCTGGTTCTCGGCGTTAGGGCTTGGACTGGAACTATACCACTGGTTTTCCTGGTCCTTCAGCTTGCAGATCATTGGATTTCTCAGTCTCCATAATTTCATGAGCCAATCTCCATAATAAATCTGTTCTTATATATCTATATTTATATCTATATTTATCTCTCTATCCTATTGGTTCTGTTTCTCTGGAGAACTCTGACTAATATGCACAAATAAAAATTGAAATGAATGTAACGTGATTCTTTTTCTATTTCATTTTCTACTCTCAGGAGGGATGTGGAATAGCATGGCATTTGGAATTGTTATAATAGTTTGGTCACTCAGTAAGTCTGTAAGCTTGAGTAAGTCACTTTGCTTCTTTGAACATGTTTCTTTAGCTGTAAATGGTGTTAACAATAAATAATACCCACACCACATAGTTGATAAGGCCATGGTCCTAGAGCTCACTGACTAGACTAGACTCTAGCTTCTATTGAGAAGTAACACTGACATTAATGTATTTCAATCCTTTGTCAGGAGCATGCTGGCAAGTGTTAATACAGAGACATGTATAATGTGCTAAGGGGACTTAGAGGCTGAGGATTTAATTAAGGAGAGGAAGGCACAAGTTAGGCAACACAGAAAAGGAGACACAGGTATTAAAAACAACCTATAAACAGAACTGAATGCCTGCCAATCTGGCCCATTCTGAAAACCTCAAGTCATTCATTAATCCATCCATCCATCCATCTATCCATTCCTTCCTAATGAATTAACATTCCATTCCTTCAATATGCATGCATTGAGATACAGTATAAATAAGGTACATGTTATATCCAGAGATATAACATGTATACAAGGGGTTTCCAAAAGCCAGATAATTGCTTTAGTGAGAGAGAATATTATGTAATCAATGCCGTGGCCACAGTATGCCCATGGTGATGGGAAGCACACAGTCAGGAAGAGCACTGAAACCAGGCCGGCTCATCAGGAAGCCTTCCTGGAGTAGGCACAGCCTGAGCTGACTTTGAAGGAAGTCTAGAGGTTAACGAAATGAATCAGAGGAAAGGAATGAAGAAGAGTTTAAGGAATGAGGACCACACGTGAGAAGGTAAAGAGAGTACGGGATTTTCAAGAAAATCCAAGTTGGCCAGGCGCGGTGGCTCACGCCTGTCATCTAGCACTCTGGGAGGTCAAAGCAGGAGAATTGCTTGAGCTCAGGAGTTCGAGACAAGCCTGAGCAAGAGCAAGACCCTGTCTCTATTTTTAAAATATATATTTAAAATGAAAAAAAGAAAATCCAAGTGTGATTTGTGGTGGGGAGTAGCAGGCGTTAACGTCTGAAGACACAGGAGACAGCCTGGACAAGCAGCTCTCCACTGCCATGCTATGGAGATGAACTTGACAATGACCTCTGCAGGGAGCCACCGAAGTATTTAAATTGGGCTCAGTCTAGATCAAATTTGCTTTTCTAAAACTTTATTTTAGCTGTAGTGTGGGAGTTGATTTAACTGGATCAGGGAAATTATGGCAATGATCTGGTCAATAAATGATGAGGCATGAGAACTGGTAGGAGGTAATGAATTTTCAGAAAGTTTTAGGAAGTTGAATCAGCAGGATTTTGTGAAAACTTTGTGAAATTCAACGAGCTTAGTGGTAGAAAGAGAAGAGCCTAGGATGACTCCAAGCTTCTGGCTGAAGCAATTAGCAAAAAGTTAAGACAAAGGAACCTAACACTTACTAAATATGTTCTATGTACTAGGCATTGTGCTAGTTGCATATAGTCATGACCTTTTTTAATCTTCACAATAATCCCATGAAGTAGTTATTATTGCCTCAACTTTAGATGAAGAAGTTTAGCGTCAGAGAAGTAATTTTCACAAGAGCACACAAAGTGGTAAAGACAGGATTTGGAGCTAGGTATGTCTACTTTATCAGGCAATAAGATCATGCCTCCTGGGTGGATGAGTCCTGTCACAAACCAAGACAGCAAATTTTAAAGAAAGAGCAGGTTTGGAAGGCAACCTAATATGGAAGTGTTGAAGAAAGAGGAACACCCGTGGGGTTAAGAAGTAAACAAACACTGAATGCTAACACAGGAGACAGGGGATGAGTGAGAGATCAGCAACATTGATGACTTGTGAACAGATAAGATATTGACTGACAAGTGTTTATTGGATTTAGTGACAAAAATATTGATGATTCGTAACCTTGAAAAGAATAATTTTAGAGGAGTAGTGGAGACAAAACCATATTGTGATGGTTAAAAAATGACTGCCAAAAAGCTAAATCCAATTTGAGAGCTGCTTATAAATGCTGAGGGAATGAAAAATAATGAGCCATTTCTAAGGAGTAAGCCTAGGCAAGGAAGGCTTTCTGTTGAACTAGGCCTGGGGAAGCACAGATTTATGGCATCTTGACCTCCACATAAGATCTTGGCATTAATCTTAAAGGTAATATGAGGGGTTGGGTGTGGTGACTCACACCTATAATCCTAGCATTCTGGGAGGTCAAGGTGGGAGGATCGCTCAAGGTCAGGAGTTCAAGACCAGCCTCAGCAAGAGTAAGTCTCTATCGAAAATAGAAAAAATTAGCCAGGCGTGGTGGTTCACACCTGTAGTCACAGCTACTTGGGAGGCTGAGGCAGGAGGATCACTTGAGCCCAAGGAGTTTGAGGTTGCTGTGAACTAGGCTGATGACACTCTAGCAAGGGTGACAAAGCAAGATTATGTCAAAAAAAAAGGTAATATGGGAAGTTTGCTGATTCCGTACAACTGAGGAACTCCAAAAATTCCAAAAGTACTCAATTTTTCATAAGGATCCATCATCAATTATGGGACCAGAAAGCTTCCTCCTCAATTCTTACATACTCCATGGAATCCCAGAAAAGAAACATGTGGTCAGGTCCACAACATGTGTATAGTGAGAATTAAAAAGAAACACTGAGAAGATAAAGAAGAAACTTTATGTAATTGCATGTGTATGTATATATATATTTATACAGAATACATAAGCATCTACGTATACCTTCAGTTCACGGGTAACCGTGCTACAAATAAGTATCACTTCAACCCTTCAAACTTCCTTCTGTTGTTTGGATTCCCAGGCTTTGAGTTTTCTAAATTCTGCCCAATCTAAAACCACATGCACAAAAAGAAAATAAAGTTGTATGATAAACAATATTCCTTTTGGTTCTTTTAGAAACATCTATGAAGGTACTGCTTTAAGTAACAAAACACAAAATGACTTACTTCAAACCACCTAAATTTCAAATATGTTTACAAATAGAAATAACAATCCTATCTACATTCCTGTCTACAATCTTCCTCAAAAGGATGTAATAATTGTCAAAAATTTCAAAACATCTTGTTCAGAAATTGAAGTATAGAAATAGTGATAACTTTTCCTTAAAAGTATTCTTGCCAGGCGCAGTGGTTCATGCCTATAATACCAGCACTTAGGGAGACCAAGGCAGGAGGATCATTTGAAGCCAGGAGTTCGGGACCAGCCTGGGCAACATAACAAGACCACATTTTTACAAAAAATAAAAAAATTTCTTAGCTGGACGTAGTGGCATGTGCCTGTAGTCCCACTTACGCAGGAGGATTGCTTCACTTGAGCCTACGAGTTTGAGGCTACAGTGTGCCATGATTGAACCACTGCACTCCAGCCTGGGTGACAGAGCAAAACCCTGCCTGTTTAAAAAAAAGGAAAAAAACAGAAAAAAACTGTTCTTGGCAATATATCTTAAAATATCCCCAATTTTAATAATTTCTATTTGATCACTTGAGATCAGTGGCTTTAATCTCAATTTTAACAGCTAAAAATTGTAACTGAGATTTTTTTCTTTTTTTTTTGAGCCAGGATCTCTCTGTATTGCAGCAACCTGATCACATGATCACAGCTCACTGCATCCTCACCAGGGCTCTGAGCTCAAGCGATCCTCCTGCCTCAGCCTCCCAAGTAGTTAGGACTACAGGAGCACACAACCACACCCAGCTAATATATATATATATATATATATATATATATATATATATATATATATATATATTCCCCCTCCCTGCCATAGAAATGGGGTCTCACTTTGCGGCCCAGGCTAGTCTCAAACTCCAGGCCTCAAGTGATTCTCCTGCCCAAAGTGCTACGGATACAGATGTGAGCCACTGTGGCCCAAAAACTGAGAATTTTAAAGTACAATTTCTTAGACTTCATTTCAAGGATGTAAAATGATACCAACTGAGTCATGCGTGTTGTGGCTTGTTTAACAAGAAATAAATTACAATATATAACAATGATATAAAGCAAGGCAAGAAAAAAATTTTAAGCTAGCAATGTTTGATATGAGAGGACAAAGCCTAATTATAGTGAAAAAGAACTGTTCCATTTTCCTGACACTTTTGATGTTCTAGTTATGTATATCACTGAGGCAGAAATAATGACAGAACCATTAATCCCATGTAATATTTTCAGAGTGTAAATTTTCGGATTGACTTATTAAGGAACTTTTTAAATGATATGTAGGATTCATTGAAAGACAATAAACAGGAAAGATATTATATTGGAGTTTCCTTAGTTTTGATCCTTATTTCAATTTTCATGCTAACGCATGCTCATTTTGTCCTCAAAGATATTAAGCTAGCTTCTCATCCTTTCTTGAACCCCCCAAAAGTATAGCATTTTCCCACAGTGTTCTGGGCATACCCTATATTATTTTTATTTTATTTTACTTTAGGCTATCTTGAAAAGCAGACTAAAGCCCCTAATGGGCTGGCATCATGGAGATTTGCCAGACCTGCTTAGTGAAGCTCATCTAGTGCTGTCACCTCAGACAGCTTAGCAGGAAAGGTGAAAAGTTAGCATTCTTCATTTTGCCACCTTTATGTGCTCCTGTGCCTGTTTGTTCCTCCAGAGAGAGATCTTCCCCAGACCTCAGCAGAGGCTGTGAATATCCTCCCAGCCAGGTCACACTGTGCTGTCGGGGGTCCCCAACTCTTCTGCCGCCTGAGTCAGCCCAGGCCATAGCCCCTGCAAACCCTGTGTAGCCACCCCTTTAATTCCTCCTAACATGAAACCCCCAGGGGAGACAAATTCAGGAGCCCTTTCGCAGCCAAACATGTGCCTGGCTTTGCCTTGGCATCAAAGCTCGGCATCTGAGCAGCAATTTCATCCTCGGCTTCCTGCAGGGGATGGGGATTGGACACAGATCCACACTGCACACCACGGCTTTCAGACAGTGGCCACAGCAACAGCCCCGAGGAAGTAATTGGAAAGTGGGTTTGCAGAAGCCATAGACCCCATAAGCAACCTCCATGAGGAGGGCTTTTTTCCTCCCATAAACATCATTATATCTCTAATTTCTCCTTATTCTAATACATTTTTAAGAATTTTCTGTTCATTTATCTTATTCTGTTTTTGTTGTTTTTGTTTTTTTGTTGTTTTTTTTTTTTGAGACAGAGTCTTACTCTTTTACCCGGGCTAGAGTGAGTGCCGTGGCATCAGCCTAGCTCACAGCAACCTCAAACTCCTGGGCTCAAGCGATCCTCCTGCCTCAGCCTCCCGAGTAGCTGGGACCACAGGCATGCGCCACCATGCCCGGCTAATTTTTTCTATATATTTTTAGTTGGCCGATTAATTTCTTTCTAATTTTAGTAGAGGCGGGGTCTCGCTCTTGCTCAGGCTGGTCTCGAACTCCAGAGATCAAACAATCCACCTGCCTCAGCCTCCCAGAGTGCTAGGATTACAGGCGTGAGCCACCGCGCCCGGCCTTATTCTGTTTTTTGAGGGGGAATGGAAAAGGCTTCTTTGGATATTTGCGAAATTGGTCACCAGATACATATAAGGATTGAGGAGATAGCTGTCCAGTCGATGTAATAAAGACTGTAAGGAAGTGACCAGGTGACCTGACACTAGATAAGAGGAGTGTCTCCAAATTTCAGTTTCTAATATGTCACTTTCCACACTCCTGTAAGACATGGTGATTATAGCCATGACTGTGTAGAGACGGGGAAGAAGTTCATTTGGATCACAGAGCAGTCGGATCAGTTTCCAAGCAGGACAGTCTATTACCACCATGTTTTTCAAAAATTCATTTACTTTCTGCCCCTGAGAAATAATTTTTCTCTTACGGTTTCCAACAAGGCCCAACAGTTTCCAACAAGGCCCAACGGAGCAGAAAGGGGCTTCCTTTTGTTTGTTTGTTTGTTTAGCCTATCTGACACACCTCTGACAGGGTAAGTCTTCTCCAGGGCTTGAGAATCTGCCTGCAGTTTCTCTTTGGCACTAATACCCACATTGCAAGAGGTTTGGGCTCCCACGCCTTTTTTCTTAAACTGATTTCCAACTTTCCCTTTGCTTAGTTACTTTCTTTCCCTGTGGCTTTCTGTGCTACTTGACCACACCCTAACCTAGCTATATAATGTTATCTGCAGGACATACCATCACTCACAGATTTATAATCTAATCAATTCATTTGCATATTACGATTACTCAGTCTGGTAAGAAGTGTCTAGCACATATTACAAAGCAAAAAGTGATAAAATGCCTGCCCTGAGGTGCTTACAATTTAGGTCAAACAAAAACTAGGGTGTCTAACAAGCAAAGCAGAGCTGAGGAAAATTGTTGAGGAGTTTAGCACTGGAAAGATGTAAAAAAGAGACTGTTGAGTATATAAATTACAGCTACCTTTTATATGAGTAACATAAAAATAAAGCATGAAGAAAAAAGTATCTAAAAGTGAAAAATATTCCCCCAAACAGACACAAGGATAAAAGCTAAGAAATAAAAGAGATCAAGTTGAATTCCAGATTGTGCAAAGCCTAAATGAGAACAAAATCACTGAACTCAATGTGGAAAAAGAAGTTAAAGAAACATGTCAGGTAGAACTGACATGGTCTTATTTGTGGGAGGAAAAACAGAATGCTTAAAACGGAGTTTTAGATAGATTTTAGTATAAAAATTTAGAAGTTGAAAGTTCATAGGCCAAATAAATTTAAAACTTCTTTTCCTCATTGTAGTATAACATAATTTTAGATAATTTTTAATTGTTCACATTCATATATTGTGGTGTATATACAAGATAACGTGGTAAGTAAATAAGAAAATGTTTATGAAATCAAATCAATGTAAGATTTTATACAGTTCTATTCTATTCTATCAATTATAAAAAATTCCTTGGTAATTAGAAGACATTTCCTCATTTTGATTTTGTTTGAAAAACTATTTTAGAATTGTTCTGCACCAGATACAACATGTTTTAGCTTAGAAATTCAGCTGTTTTTTCCCTTTTTGTTTTATAGATGAGAACTTCAGACTTTGGCACACGGTTTCTTTTTTTTTTTTAATTTCAATTATCCCACACTGAAGTTGGCAGGAAAACTAAATAGACGGTTTATATACACAGATAAAGTGCTGTAGAGTAAATAACACACTATAGGAACACCCAGCAATTTAACTGCTAAAATCTGGGGTAAGCATTTAAAAGTTAGTGCCAGCTCTGTAACTAAGAGTTGCTTGGCTCTCTTGTGTGTTTAAGGTGGGGCTGAAAGGGCAAGGGTCAGGTTCCCATCCCTCCCTGTGGATGGGAACCTGCTCATTATCCTTCCGCCTGGCCCCCCGAACATCGAGTCTGAACCAACCTGGAATTAGATTTGTCACAGGGAAGACTTTCTCAGTCTGCCTTCAGCAGCTCCTGCATTTCTGGATGTTCTGCCTGTGATTTCCCGAGGGGGAGACTCACATTTTTCTAGCCTCTTCTTTGTGGGGTAAGGAATGTGTATTTCCAAACAAATCCTCTGTGGCCACTGCAGAGAGCTGCCAAAGACTGGTTATGTCCTTTCAGTGCCTTGGAAACCAATACTCTGGCTGCTTCCTTGTACAAAACATCTCAGAATTGATTGCTACACCTACAGGAGATCTGAGCAATCATCTAAGAACATCTAATGCAAAGGAGATCTGAAAGATCACTGTTAGGGGATGACTTGTGTCCCACTGCCCCCAGCTTACGAAATTTGTATGTTGAAGTCCTCTAGTACCTTGGAACGTTTGGAGATAGGGTCTTTGCAGAGGTAATCAAGTTAAAGTAAGGTCATTAGTGTGGGCTGTAATCCAATACGATTGGTGTCCTCATAAAAAGGGAAATTTAGACACAGATATGCGTAGAGGGAAGACAACGTGAAGAAATACAGGGAGAAGACAGCCATCTACCAGGCTAGGAGACAGGCCCGGCACAGATCCTTCCCTCACAGCCCTCAGAAGGAACCAACCCTACCAACACCTTGATTTCAGACTTCT
>RJWJ010012836.1:0-41115 GCA_004363605.1 Indri indri
CAATAAAAGCAAGATGGCTGGAGTACAGAAGAAACACCCAATGATAACAATAAATCCCATTTGTTAAGCTCCAGGTAGTGTGCTACGAGTTGTGGGCATTATAAATGGATATTAATTTAGGGAACTGACAATTAGGAGTTTAAAGTAAAATAAGAAGATAATTGAAGTAGAGAATTACATTACAGATAAACTGAAGCTTTGGCTTTATTGTGACTGAATAGTAGTCATACTCTAATTACTTACACTGTCCGTATGATCACTGACTTTTCTGAGTTCCCGTTTCCTCATCTATCAAAGATAGATAGAAACATACTAGTTGATAGATATAAATATGGAATAGGATCCAATAAAACATTCATTAAATGCACATTAATAAAATTATTGCTAATAATATGTATTAATTGTTTCATATTTTCATGGGGTAAAGTCACAATTCATTTTTCTAATTTTTGAACTCTTACTGTTTTATTAGCAGGAAATTCAATTTCTTTCTCTTGAGACTCTTTTCCTTTAAATGGTCCCCAAACCCCTAAGACTTGCTCTGTTCTAAGTTGGAATCCATTCTCTTTTAGCAGCAGGTTATAGAGAAAACTCAACTCTGTTCAGTTAATTACTGTCAACATTGTTTGCTATTACACAGGGTCACAATTGAATGATGGTCCTCCACACTCTGATAGATGATGCTTGTCTATTTACTGGCCCAGATCCCTGTGAAGAACATGATGAATTCTTAAGAGAAGATGCTAGCATGCCTTCAGTACTATGTGGGCCAAATGTGTCCCAAGGCACATGGCATGCCAAGGTTATAGCTCTTACCAACTTCTGTCCCTTTTTTTTTTTTTTTTTCCCATATAGATAGCAACCTCCAAGAACCATGAGGTCAAGACAGGAACTACTATTTTATCTTTTCCTTTCCAGTGAGTTTCTCTTTCCAAGGAATAAGAGACCTCAAAACACACTTGCTACACTCTTTTCCCAAACGGTGACAGCCTACTTGCTTTAGCTTTGCCTGAATAGGAAAAGAAAAGAAAGAAAGGAAAGAAACAAAAGAAAAAAAACCTTATTCTAGGTCATAGTGACATATTCTCTTAAATGCTGTATGAATAATAAGCCATCATTATAACCAGCCTGCAAAAGTGTATCTGGTTTAATCTTTACTGGCAGACACACTATGAACTGAGAGAGCATTACAATGATGTGCAAATCAAATAAAAAAAAATGGTCTTCTATCACCTCTCAGAGTAGAGCTTAGCCCAAGAGGACCATGTGTCCCCATTTTTCTAAAGGCAATGTTGCTCAGTGGTTAAGAATATGTGCTCTGTAGGCACTCTTGTGTTTGAACTTAGTTCTAATAAATTAATTACTTGGCGATCGAGGTGGAGAAAAACAAAAGGCCTGAATGTCATTGTCTGAAGACCAAATTATACCCCATCTTCAGTGGAGAACCAATGAAGAGTTTCAAGATGGGAAAGTGCATGTTAGGGTTTGAGCTGTAGAAAGCTCATTCTGGAAGTTGAGTAGAAAAAAATAGTTCTGTTTAGAAGCTTTTTTCAGATCAGGTATCAGAAGAGCATCGAATAGAGAGATCTCTAATTTCTTGATAGGAAATACCGAAATTTAAAATAATTTGGGGAAAAAGTGAACTGTATCTAACATTAAAATAGTATACTCTAAGTCACAAGTGGGATTTCTAATATTCTAAAACCAAGCTAGAAGTACAATCAATAAAATATACAATCCAATAGGAGCTTGCCATAGGAATGCGAAACTTAAAATATGGCTATTATATGTAAATTAGCGTGACATTGGCCAGTGGGAGAGAGAAACAGACTCTTGGAAGATAATGAAGTATGCTACACAGATAAAGATATTTAAGTATTTTAAATCTTTGTGGAGGAACCAATTCAATAAATATTTTTGGGAAATCGGCCTACTATTTGAAAGAAGTGTAAAGATAAATTAATATTTCCTGCAATGTAATCAAGTGTCAATATAGATTAAATATTTTAAAACAAAAATGAGCCTAACATTATTAGAAATAATAGGTAAATATTTATATAATCATTGTACAAAAAGGGCTTTTTGAACAAGATACCAAAAATCAGAGAGTGTATGGGAAAAGTTTTTTAAAATATTTATATAGATATATGTATGTAAATGTGTGTAATAGTTAAAAGGCAAACATATTAATATACTTCATCTGTATTTAAAGATTGATTTAAATATTTTAAATCAATGAAAACAAGATAAACATCCCAATAGCAAAATAGACATAAAACAAATAATTCACAAAAGAATAAGTGCAAACAATTCATAAACATGTAAAGCAAACTGAATTTCTCTATTACGTATATCCAGAGGATTCAGGATGGGAGGGTGAGGATTATTAAATTTCCCATTTAAATTTTTTAAAAATATTGTATTGTAAAAATAGGTGCAGAAACATAATTTTATAAAATTTTGGTAGGAATATAAATGTAATTTCTATTCCGAAGGCAATTTGACGTTACCTATAAGAAATATTTAGTAATACTCATTAACTTGCAAACTGGGAGAACAGGATGAGGGGGAGACGGGGAGGGGGATAGAGAGAGAGCCAGAGATTGCAATAATCCAGGTAAGTAATAAAAAGAGCTTGAACTAAAACAATGGACTATAAACTTAAGCAGAGGAGACAAATCTGAGACCTAATTTCAATTACAATTGTAATAGGACATTGTTGGATGTTCTTGGGAGCCATCGTTCAAATCTGTGCCTAGCTAGAAAAAGACTTTCAACTTTCAATTAACAAAAGCAAACCCAACAGTACAACATTCATGAGGAATCTCAAGTTTATGGCACATTTCATGGAAAGAAATGAAGGAGGGCTTTACAAAGAGCGCCTTAATAAAACTCCTCCAATTGGATAATTTCCTTCACTTCTGTTTCTATTCCTGAAGTTTTCCAAAATCTTAGAATCAAGGCTTTCGTTTCATTTTTCCCATATTTTCTTTCCCAATCCTATGGCAATGTAGCAGTGGCTTAATGTGTGTAAGCTTGAACCTCCTTAGAAAAGCATGTTTCTATAAAGATTTCAATTATTTAAAAATAAAAACAAGTCTCTCCATGGAGACTGTGGAGAGATTCTACTCTTAAAGAACAGAACATTTTTGATCCATTTTGTTATTTCCGAATTTATTTTAAGAAAACAACCTTGAATGTGGGTAAATGTTTCTCTACAAGAGTCAACACATTTTTTTTTTTGAATAGCAGGAAGTTAAAAGTGTTTGAGAGAATGAAAATAAAATATGAAACATTATAGGAGAAACATGATGAAATACTATGCTGCTATTATAAATAATATTTTAGAAAATATTTCCTATATATAAATAAAAGTGGGAATATTGCAAATATATTCATTTTCTGTTATTGTTTTTTATATTATCTGTGACTGGAAATTTCAAGTCAATTTTCTTTACCTCTGTATGATGGCATTGAGAGTAGATGACTTATCTCCTCAAATCCCAAATTAGAAAAAAAAATCAATAGCATTTAAATTCTTCTTGACTTGAAGAACACTGGGTTCCTACATTCACATGTATATATTGGGAAAATCTTACTGCTGTCTATGTCAATTTTCCTTCTACAGCCAATTGTACAAATGTGTAGAGAGATCAATAATGTATTAACATTTTGGTCATTTATATTTTTTTCAGTATGAATTACACTGTTACTGTCTTTCCAACAATACTTAACTGGTTCTCAGGCATTTTTTTACAAGGGGAAAAATGATAACACGTAACATACATGGGAACCACTATGTAAGTTTCATGCTTTGGTTTTGTAGAAACTGTGAATTATAGTTCAAACAGCCATTTATGTTGCAATTAAATAAATCTAAACATTACTGCCATTCTCTCTGACTTGTGATGAAATCCCATTTAAAGGAGGCAAGTGGTGTTTTTGAGAGGATTGCAAATACATGTGTATGTATTGATTCATATTATTCCAGTGATGGAGAGAAAGATTGAAGCTAGAAAGACAAAGTGAGTAGTAGTATTTGGGAGAGAATCCAAGGCTATTGGTTTTTAGTTCAGTGCCACTGGAAGCAAACTTCCCAAACTTTCTCAAATTTCCTTACACAATTGATGAAAAAAACTAGGAAAAGAAGGGCATCAGAGGAGGTAACCACCCCAATACTCACAGGCTGTATTTTCGTGGTAAACTTTACATAGCTTATGGGTTCATTCCTCTCTGATCATCATAGTCTCTTCATTCGTTTTTCTGTACAAGTGTTTTTCAAGCCAATCAACAAAATTTGTGGAATTTATACAAAAATAAGAATAATAAATATAATAATAAATAAAAGAAAGAATGATATTTTATTTTAGAAATCAGCAATTTGGCCTGCAGATATTATATCTCTATGATAATTTAATTTAAAAGTTTCTAGCTCCTTAAACCCAAATGTATAAAGAAAAAAAAAGCATTTATTAAGACTAGTATATCTTAGTAGTTATATTTCTAAAAAAATTGATTACCATGTCCATTTTATCTTTTAGATGAAGTATAGAATTGTCTTGAAAAGATTCAGAAACAAATTTACAATGTCATTATTTTAAAAAATTGTATCTTTGTTTTTAGATTAATCTGGGCAGAATTGGCATGTTCGTAATATAGTGTTTCACATTTAGAATCATGCAATGTCTCTCCAATTATTAAATTGACCTTTTATATTGCTTATAGAGTCTTGTTTATATTTTTTGAACCAGATAATTTTAATTAACCTTATTATTGAGATTTTTGCAGTTTAAGCTTTTTATTATGTGTATATTGAAATGAAATCATATTATTATAAAATATAATTATATATTTTAATATTAAGGTTATATTTTTAAACAAACTTTCTTATTAGTTATAATGGATTTACCAGTAGAATAGCTATATTTATTTGGTAAATGATCATATCATTAGCAAACCATATAATTATTGTTTCACCCTTCTAATATCTATGTTAGTTCTCATCTATTCTCATGCAACCCAGTGAGTAAGCTCTACTTCTCCAATGAAGTCGTATTTTTCAATGATTGTTAAGCCGCAACCCTGAAAAAAAAGATATCTTTTTTTTTTCCCTATCCAAAGCCTCTTCAGTCAAGTGAGTATTGATAAGGCTTTGCTGTATCACCTACAAGCTCATCAGCTACTGAAAATTTTACCCTAGTGTAAGACTTCTACTAAGGCATAGGGTAAATAGTTTTCAAAATTGTTAAGTGTCTGAAGAAATCTCCACTGAATCAAAGAACACACGTAAATGTATCCATTCATTTAATATACATAGATATGAGACAGTTACTGTGCAAACAGAATAGCAGCTATATGTCATACAAAGACAGTAACAAAATGCCTTCATGTCTTCAAGTTGTTAACACATGTGACCTGTTGAATACTGCCCTGGAAGGATGATCCATCACGGGGTTTCTCAATATAGCTGCACAGAAGATTAACCCAAAATGCTACCTACTGATTCTTGGACTCGACCCTGAAAAGATATAATTTAATTGCTCCAAATTACTGTCTAAATATCCTAAGATTCATTACCTTTTTAAAAAAAATTAATAAAATTTACATTTTGAGCATTTTTTTAGCTTACAGAAAAACTGAGCAGAAAGTAGAGTTCCCATATCCCCTACAACCACTGCACCCCGCCCCATCCAGATGTACCACATTTTTAGGGGACAGTGGTCATGATTAAATTTGAATTTCTTGATTTAAAACTGAACATTCTAGTAATTTCCTTCCATATGAAATGTAAACATATAGGAAAAAATATAACTATTTACAATTATTCCATGCCATTATTATGTCCTTACATATGAAAAATCTTGGGCAGCTAAGGGAAGGGTTAATGAGTCTCTAGAATTCTATTTCCTCTTTCCACAGCATACCAGGAAGAAAATATGTCAGGATACTAACAAGTGCTTAGAATTTAGAACAGAAAAATAAGGTTGCTGATTTCATTGCTCTTTACGTTTCTAATTTTAAACATCCTTATGCTGTTGAACATACTTGTGGCACTTGGCACTTGTTAAAGAAAGGCACTTAATGTTAAAATAGCCAATAGCTGTAGTTGGGCATGGGGGAAAAAAAGATTGTTTAATTTGCTATTTTGAACTATTTAGCCAGCTTCTCAATTTTTATAAGAATCTTTTTCACTTTAGATCCAGTAACCATCATAAGAAGACAGTGTGAATGATAACTATTGTCATATCAACTTTGCAGTCAGTGTAAGGATCAAGAAAAACAGAAAAACAGGGGTAATAAAAACAAGGATTGAAATTACCCCTGTTGATTTTATGGGCAAATGATCCTTATATTTTCACTTTATGCCATGTTAATATATTGAATTTAGGGTCAGAAGTAAGAGCCCCGCCCACTTTCTACAATTGTGTCTATACTTATTTCTTAGGACTGCTATAACAAATTACCACAAACTATGTGGCTTGAAGCAACAGTGCTTTATTACCTCACAGTTTTGAAGGCCAGAAAGCTGAAATCAAGGTGTTAGCAGGATGATGCTCCCCTGAAGGCTCTGGGGGAAAATCTGTACCATGTCTTTCTCTTAGGTTCTGGTGTTTACTGGCAATCCTTGGCTTGCAGATGCATCCCTTCGACTCTGCCTTCACTGTCATGTGGCATTTTCTGCGTACGTCTATCTCTGTATCTCTTCCCCTTTTCTAATGAGGACAGCAGTCATACTGGATTAAGGGCCGATCCGTCCAGTGTGACCTCACCTTAACTAATCATATCTGCACAACCTTATTTCAAAATAAGGTCATATTCTGAGGTTCCAGGAAGAATAAATTTTGGAAAGACACTGTCCAACCCAGTACAGTGTCCTTGAGTTAAGTCTCTTACAGTTACATATATTGTCATGGACCTAATGTTTATGTCCCCCAAAATTTATATGTTGAAGCCATAACCACCAATGTGCATTTGGAGATGGAGCCTTTGGGATGTAATTAGGGTTAGATGAATCCATGAGGGTGGGGCTCTCACGATGGCATTAGTGTGCTTATAAGAAGAGGGAGAGAGAGACCTCTCTTCACACTCACACACTGAAGGAAAGGATATGTAGGCACACAGTGAAAAAGCATCCGTCTGCAAATAGGATGAGAGCCCTCAGCGGAACCTGACATTACTGGCTTCATGATCTCACACTTCTATTCTCCAACAATCTGAGAAAATAAATTTCTATCATCTGAGCCACCCAATCTATGGGATTTTGTTATGACAACCTGATCTGTCCAAGACAGGTTTTGATTCAGAGAAGTGAGGTGCTGTTATAAAAAACATACCTAAACATGTGAATGCAGCTTTAAAACCAGATAATGAGTAGAGGCTGGAAGAGTTTTATGGGGCATGCTGAAAATACAGATGTAAAGGGCATCCTAGAGAGCTATCAGACAGAAAACGAGGAAACTGGAGAAAAGGCTAGTCGTGTTATGAAGTGGAAAAGAACTTTGTTGAACTGTCTTCTAGCATTTTGAGGGAGGTGCACCTTGTGAGCAATGAAATTGGATATTTAGCTGAGAAGATTTCTAAGCAAAGGGTTGAAGGTGCCCCTTGCTGCCTCCAGGCTGCTTGTGGTAAAATGTGAAAAACGAAAGATGATTTGAAGGATAAATTGTCAAGAAAAACAGAACCAGGTCTTAAAGATTTGGAAACTTCTCCGACTGTTTATATTGGAAAAAATGAGAAAGCATGTTCAGAAGAGAAAAACAAGGGCATGGCTGGACCACCACTCAGTAGAAAGCTTAGGGGATTATATGAACAAGGATACAGCCAGTTTAAACTAAAGGAGATGGAGACAGGACCACCCTGTGGGTCTGTGGGAGGGGGACCACCACTCAGAGCCATCAAGACAGGACCTGGCCTAAAGCCATAGGGCTGCTGCTCTATGGAGCCTGGAGGACAGAAAATTAATCTCAAGCATCACAATGAGTATAATTCACCCCCTGCTAGGTTTTGGACTTGCATGGCACCCATTGCTCTTTCCTCCTTTCCTGTTTCTCCCTTTTGGAGTGGGGATGTCTCTACTGTACTTGTCTCACCATTACACTTTGGAAGCACATAACTTGTCTGGTTTCATAAGTCCACAGCTGGAAAAGAATTTCGCCTCAGGACGATTCATACCTCAGTTCTCACCCATATCTAATTCAGCTGATGTTTTGACTAGACTGTGAACTTTGGAATTAAAAGTTGATGGAAGAATGAGTGAAGTATTTTGGAGCTGTTGGGCTATAATGAATATATTTTGCATGCCATAAGGACATAAATTTTGATGGCTCAGAGGTAATGTTATGTAATGAATGTTAGTGTCCCCCAAAATTCATGTATTAAAGCCCTAACACCCAATGGGATAAAAGCTTTATAAAATGAGGAAGAGATTTTTCTCTCTCCCTCCCTCCCTCCCTTCACCTCTCTCTCTCCCTCTCTCCATTTCTCCCTCTCTGGCTCTCTTTCCTGCCTCTCTCTAGCTCCACACTCACACACTGAGGAAAACCATGTATAGATACAATAAGGTAACCATCTGCAAGCCAGGAAGACAGCCCTCACCAGAACCTGACCATGCTGGCAATCTGATCTCAGACTTGCAGTCTTCAGAACTCAGAAAATGAATTTCTGTTGTTTAAGCCAGTGAGTGTATGGTATTTTGTTATGACAGCCCAAGCTGATTAAGGCATAGCTTATCTATATTTTGTATATGAGAAAATAATCCTGCTTACCTTAGGGTTGTTTTGGGATCATACAAAATAAACACATGTTTATTAAACTGAAACTGCAAAACTATTGAGGGATTATTAAGTAACTAGCTCTAGGGTATGTTATAGGCATCTAAATGTAATGAAAAAAGGATTCCTGTATTTAAAGTTGTTGAAGTCTAGTGTGCATAACTTTCCTAACCTTCAGTTTTCCCATATTAAAAGGAGACACTGAATTGTCTCCAAAAGTGTTAGTGAGAATTAAAGTGATGATTCATTACAAAGTCCCTGTACATAGTAGGGGATTCCTTGTGCTAATTTCTTCTCCCTTCCAAATAATAATAATATTAATGTAAATATTAACATGGATTTTTGCTTCATGTCTGGTTTATTTTTTTTTTCCACTCTACACCCATGTATACATTAACATGTAACAAGTCTATGCTCTTAGTTCCTGAGTTTCCAAATACATTGTTCTGTATCATGGTCATCAACACCATCTTGTTGCCTACAGATTCAACTTAAAGTATTTACTCTGGCATTTAAGATACACTGCAACCTAACCTCAAGGTTACTTATAAAACCTCATTTGTTAGAACCTTTTTCTTTACGATACCTGGAATTCTCATTTCTTTATCACATCCTATAACTCTCCTAAATCCATGCCTTTGACTGTGTCCTCCCCTTCCCCTGAAATGCTTCTCTTTAGTGAAATTTTTAGCATAAAATTCAGGATTCAGCACTTAGCAAGGCAACCACTATTCCTTTCTGGGATTATCGGGAAACTCAATAAGGAATTACATTATAATGTCAAGAGGCCAGGCTAGTGGAAGTGTGGCCCCTGGGAGTCAAAACGGGGTTTCTAATCAAGGCTCCCAGGAGACTATATTTGATCTCTGATCTCAGTAAGGAGGAGGTTGTGAGAGACTGAGGGAAGAATGACAATGATCTGTGCAAAGTCTTGTAGATGAAAAGACAATTTGACTTTTTTTTCACAAAATTGAAAGATTTATTCTAACTAGAGCATAGAGTCTGGGGAAGAGCAAGTGGAGTAGTCACACGTGATGAACCTGGAAAGCCAGTGAGCAGGTTCATGTAACGGCAGAGTGAGTCAAATTAAGGACTCTGTATTCTAGATTAATGAGGAGCTATCGTCCTCTAATTAGCATATAACGAAGCTAGGGTCCTTCTTATTGAGGCTGCGATTGGATGCTTTCACCCAATCTTCTGCTCTCTCTGACTTTCATGTTACTCAATAAGTACTCGCTAAATGGTATTTTAGTGCAAATGAATGGCATAGTAGTTATTCCAGAGAGGAACAATCGACTCTACTTCTTTTAGTCAATCACTTGGTGGTCATTCTCCAAAGGCTCAGGTTAGGGGTGGGGAAACCACACAACCCAAAGTCTGCAAACTCTCTAAAACAATTAAGAATGACCTTTTAAAATTTCACTAGTTTATCTGAATTAGCCAAATACATTTATATTTACTCACTAAGGAAATGGAGCTAAAAAGTTTAAATAATCACTACCAAGCAATAGTTTGAGTCTTCTTTGTTCACCATTCCATGAAAATTCCAATTTAGTAAATGGAAAGACATTTTCTGATTTGCAAGTAAGAGAAATCGATAAATCTCTATGATGTGGATAACCAGTGAGTAAACCCTGAGAAAATAGAGTTTGTGTAAATGGCTAATATCTAAATAGGACCCCAATAATATATTTAATGGAAGGATGAACCTAAACAAACAAAAAAAATAGATAAAAGATAAAATGTAATTTCACTCTTTTCTCAGAAAAGGGAAAAAATTATAAACCAAATTAAAAAAAAGATATGATTGAGGGTTTGTGTTAAAATTAATAAAAGGAAAACACCAATATCCAAAGTTGTATATGCCATCATAAACTTCTTTATATCTGCAGTACTTAGATTTTATTTGCTCTCTATGCCTGCATTCTTCTTAAGATATTTTCCCCAAGTTCAGTTATATTGGAAAGTAAGATTATATTGCTATTGAGTTCATTTTCCTAGTGTATAATACCAAACTGGGTTGCAATATCTGACAGATTTATGACTATTTGCTGAGACATATTTTATAAAATGGCAGAATAGAAGGCATTTTTTTTCAATCTGCTCTCTGTAGAAAACCTTCATAGAAAAAAATTGTTTTTTAGGCAGAATATATTATAATTTTTTTCAAAGTCTTTTTTGTCTGTGGCAAAGGATATTTCTGAATAATATGTCATAAAATAACATATTACAGATGAAACACACAATTCATTGCTTACCCTATAGAGAAAGACGTCTTCCTGTCTCTGCTAAATGTGTGAGTTCATGGGTATATAAAAATAGAATGCACTCGGCAATGAAAGTTACAGGCTGATGGATGACACCCCATTGTCAAACAATTGATAGCTAGTGAGGAATTATAGCGACCTTGTAGTGCAGTGCAAATAATTCAGCAGCCCCTAAAGTATGTTAAGCAGACTAACTTCCCTCTTAGGGGTGCCTGGGTCACTTAAGTAGAGGAAATGTATCTCTCTAATTTCTTTTGGAAACACTGTGATCACCTCTACGCATGTAAGAGAGTGGGTAATTTCAAGGCATTTCTTTAGGACACCTTTAAAAACATTCATTCATCAACAATGGTTAGATATAGCCCACATTACCCTATGAAACGATAAGAATGACACAGGCATAGAATTGCAAATATTTAAAATGTATCTTCCTAATCAAAAAATGGTGGCACTGATGCATAACGAATTATATCATTTATCATCTTGGCCAGACTTGAAAACAAATCTTGGTTTTACCCCTTACCTCATCGAAGGAGCTTGGGCCCACTTCCGTTGTCTCATTGGTAAGGGAATGAAAATGCGTCTTTCAGAGACTGATTGCAAGGAGTGGACATGATGATGTGCATGTGTGAGAGGATAACAAAACTCACAGAACCAACAGGAATCGGGGCCATAGAGCACGAGCACCAGATGGGAAAGAGCCATCGACGATCATTCAGAGACACATGGTTTGGTTACTTCTTGGTGCTCTTAAGAATTTTTTCACATAAAATGAAAAGAGTATTTTTCACAATTTTGACTGTTTTTGATGAAGACTTCTGTGTGGTAAATGCTGAATTTGGAGATGTATTTCATGTATATATGGGTCTATTTTTTCAGTAGAAGCAAGTCAGGGACAAGAAGAAAAAGAAGGGGATCATCAGCTTCTGGATGGGAATGCAAACCATAGGAGTCCTGAAAATCGTTTGGAGTGAGAGATGAGATGCTGTGAGAGGTAGACTGATACAGGGGATCACTGAAGGGAACTAAGGGTGTCTGAAAGCATGCAATTTTGCATTTGAAGGTGCCAGGTCTTCACTGGTGATCAGCGGCTCTTTGCATGTTTCTTCCTAAACAGAAGCCACTGATAAGTGGAATATTATAATTGCTCAGGGAAGGCAAGATGACAAGGATGCAGACTGGTCAAGCTATCATTGATGGGGAGTGAGCAAAAGCAAACCATTGATAGGGAGTTAGCAGGGCACCCACAATGTAAAAGAAATCATTAGAAAACACCTCCATCTTGATTTGTGCCTAAAAATCAGCTATGCTGGAAATGCACTGAGAAATTCAGTTTTTGAGGGTTTACTTTGGACATTTTACAACTCATCTTTACATTTTATGACTTCTTAGTTGTCACCATGATAGAATTGGAAAGAATTGATCATGCCAAGTTTGGCAGTCATAGAAGAAAAGTGAAAACCAGATTGGAGCTCAGTATAGAACTTTTGGGGGCCTTTAGGCCTATTTGGCCCCATGAGTCATGCCATGGAGGTAGAAGAAAATATTTTAGTCCTTGTCTTTCATTCTGTTTAATGGAAGACAATTATTAAGCATGTGAAATGTGAAAAGAACTCTGGCAGATTCTGAAAATCCAGAGGTTAATAAGATTCTTTAAGAGCTAAAGGAGTATGAAAAACAACAACAAAAAATCCTAAAGGAGTATGTGAGAGAATCTCACATGATTCCAACAAGCATAACAATTTTTGTCTTTTTAAAGAATGTTACACAATCCGTCTGAATGTATCTGAGTACCAGTCAGCTCTCTAAAACCTACGAGATTTCTATTATTCTCTGATGCCCCCTTATTTAGAAAATGGTGTGTACAATGTATACTTTCAATAAAACAACACACACTCTGACAGCAACACTACCACTGAGGAAATTGAAAGGCAAAAGGCATTTTGCCACAAAAATGTTTTCTGAAAAAATAAATACAATTGACATCTTAAAAGTACTCTTCAGAGAATATAGTTTTTATGCCTGTTTTTTTCCCTAAGTAGTTTTCCATATCTTTCATAGATAAAATGATATTTTATTTTCTTCTGTATTTCCAGGTAAAATTTTTTCAAGAATTCTACCTAATCCTTTGTGTCTACACGAACAATGATTGTTCAATCGATAGCTGCACATTTATTTTACTTTCATTGTAATCACAAATATATGTTTTACTGAAAATGCAGCAATATTAATAGTGAAAATATATCTTCTAATTAATATAATAATTATAATACAGCATTTGTGAACATGTAGATATTCCTGGATGTTTGCTCTGTGTTGTATGTGCAGTGTCTCCTTCGCAGATTGTTGTAGAGTTAAACTGGGATTTAATTACTGTCCCCATTTTATAAATAATAAGAATGAATAGATGGGCAAGGCACGGTAGCTCACGTCTGTAATCCTAGTACTCTGGGAGACCAAGGCAGGAGAATTGCTTGCACTCAGGAGTTTGAGACCAGCCTGAGCAAGAATGAGACCCTGTCTCTACAAACCAGGCATGGTGGCATGTGCCTGTAGTCCCAGCTACTCAGGAGGCTGAGGCCAAAGGATTGCTTGAGCCCAGGAGTTTGACGCCATGGAACTCTAGCCTGGGCAACAGAGACTCTGTCTCAGTAAAAAAAAAAAAAAAAAAATATATATATATATATATATATATATATATATATATATGAATAGATGACTTTCCCATAGACTTTTACCTTGTAAATGCAACCATCTTGAACTTCCTCCAGAGTCAAATCTCTTTTCCATTTCACTATAGCAACTCCTACTTAATAATAAACTTAGTTGGTTAATTTTATAATTTTTATTAGATGTTTTATAACATGCACCCTTTTTGGCTGCATATTTTGAAAGGCTAGTATTCACTGGAATGTATTTTTTTCATGGCAATATTTTTTCACATATTTCCCTTTTGTTATAATATTTACATAGTCTATAGTTTACAAAGAAGAAGTAAATGTCCCAACAGTTTGGGAAATAACATTTCTGAACCACAATTTTCTGATCCATAAAAAAGAGGTGAGAATAGAACCCATCTCATATAGCTGAAACTGGGATTAAGTGAATTGATAAATGTAGAGCCCTTAGCACAGTGCTGGGGACAGCATCTATGCCCAATGACGTTGGGTTGATTATTTTTTCATGTGGCAGGAAATAAAAGAAGGAGTAGGTAAGCAACTTAATTAATATCAAGCAATTAATTGACTAAATGGTCACAGATTGTATGATGGGTGTCTACTGCATGTTATACTACTTCATGCTCACAGAGACCAATTTAGGTAGAAATGTAGTCCCATTTTTTGATGAGAAGCTGAGACTCAGTTAGGTTAAGCCCACATCCCATGACTAGTGTCTGCCAGAGCTGGAGTATGAATTTCGGTTCTGTAAGCATGTCAATTAGGATGCTTTCTGTGTCAAATAATAGAAAACCCAAATCAACGGGTTTAAACCATAAGGAAATGTGTCAGTGTGCATCACTGGAATTCTAGCAGGAGGCGAGTTTCCACCGTTCATTTAACATAGGTGCTCTGACTCCATTATCTGTGCATCTCTCATCTTGCCTGTCTTTCTGGTATCAGCACCGTGTTTCATCAGAAAGCGTTTGTAACCACAGCGGTCCAAGGCTTCATAGCTGGATGTGACAATATGCAAAGGGAGAGAACATGCTTCTCTCAGCCTTTAAAGCAATTGTTACCAAATTTAGACCTATTGATCACTTACTTGTTAGTCCCTGCATAATGATTATATCCAGGAAAATGGAATTTGCTGATGGCCTTAAGACTTACAATGTACATACCCACAGAGGCACACACACACTGACCAAGCAGACAAAAATGATAGGATATCAAAGCGTTTCTTTTCTGAGAAGGGTGGTTTAATTTCATTCTAAAATGGGTTTTAGATAAATACTAAGCAACTAAACCATTTTACCAATGTTTTTCATCTGTCCATCCATGGTCTGGACTCTTACATTAGAAAAGAAAACCAGGGAGACAAGTCAGGATTAACAGAGTAAACAAGAACACAGGTTTTGAGCCAGCTGGGCTTTGCTTTCATTGCTAACTTATTGCTTGACTTTAGTGAAATGGCTAAACATCTGTGAGCCTCTGTGTTTTCATACACAAAACAGGTTTCTGTGAGGATCGATTCTGATAATCAAAGCTGCTTAGCAAACCTGCATTGTTGTCAGTGAGCTCAAGTGAAACAGAGGCAGAGAGAAAGAAGCCTGTGGCACCTGTTGGACTGGGAGCGAATCTAGACTTGCACACATTCCTAAATGTCTGTACCATCTGAAAAAAAAAAAAACAATTAAAAACAAAGCAAACACACAATACACACAACTTCATGTTTGCTGTGAGGATACGAGATGATACACAAAACACATTTAGTCCATTGTATGTGCCAGAGTAAGCACTCCATGGATATTTTTGTTATTAATATTACTCCTGAAGTGCAAGTTCTGTCACCAGAGTTTATTGCACAGTAGAAAAAAGAGATAGAAGTAACAAATAAAATATATTACAAGAATTGTACGGACATTACACGGTGTAATTTTGCAGGTCCACAAGAAGCAGCATTGTCTCCTTTAGGGGTCAAACGCTCCACAGAGGAGGTGAAAATAAGTTGTGCAAGGATGTACTCCAGGTCCTCCTTACAGAGGAAGCATCACGCAGAAAGCCTTGGGGGTGTAGGGAAACAAGATGATTAAGTTAGACAACTCATAGCACGGATGAGAACACCGGCTTTCGTAGCAACTCTGCACTGTCTTATCCAAAGCAAAGATGTTCTGGTGCAGACCCAGCTGAGAAAGGAAAAGTGACAGAGAAAACAGATTCCCTCCTTATAATGTGTCAGGGAACTGGGAGTAGATTAAATCCTTGTAGGAAGGCAATAGAATGGCTCGGCAGCTATTTTGACAGAGCCGAAATAGAGCCAGGAGCCCATTACTTTAATACTCAAGGAAACCAGACTGATCGGCATCAAAGCCATTCAGGAAAGGTGGGTAGATTGATGACCTGGTCCCAGGTGACATTTTAGAGCAATAGCAGGCTTTCAATCCTGGGCAGACTTCCAACTGACACCCAAATTATCTTCACGTACTACAAATTCTGCAGGTCCCTGCCAATGTATACAGTGTCAAGAGGTAGGTACACAGTAGGCACTCAATTCATACTTGTTTACTAACGTATTTTGTAAACATAATGCAGGATTTGTTGTTAACTTATGTTGGGATTCGAGGACTGGGATATTACATGTTTGATGTTAGGCAGTATTTTTCAGGCAGATTTATATGCCGTCTCCGGATTACCTGGCTTTCATTCTACCCTTTCGTCTCCACCCATCTCAGGAGTAATAGAATAGATGTGGATGCAGGAAGTTTGATCTAAGAGGACAAGAATCTAGGGCCAAGGAAGTGTGATGGAATTTGAGTAATGGCAAAGATGGACAACATCTAGGGACCTATATGGAGAATTAGCAAGAAAGCTGATGCTGTGCTCTGAAATTTCAAAATGTAACCATCAGAAACACAAAGAGGCTGCTGGTAGCAAACAGCAGAGACCCTGGCTGAAATGGAGGATTGCCCACTTCATTAATATTCCAGGAGAACAGATCCCCATTCAAACCAGTGGAGGTAAAGATTTATTGGAAGAATATTCTTTTTCAAAATACAATCATGCCAATGCTATCCCCTGTTTACGTTTCTAGTGACCCCAGTGGTCTTCAGATAAAACTCTATATTCTCTTTAGCAAGACATATAAATTTCTTCAACATTTTCTTCTCATCTTTTTTCTTAAAAATACTCCCCCCACTCCTCGGCACACACACTGACTATATCATGTGCTCCAGTCATGATAAATTATTTATAATTCTCAAAAGAATGATGTGGTTTCAAATTTGTCTAACCTTGAAGATGCTACTTTACCTGGAATATATTTTTATCTTCCTCACCTGCCTATTATTTGTCTGGATCACTCAGAATAATTCTTTCTATTAATAACTTCTTTCTGCCATCAGCTCTGAGATTCTTTCCTGTTTGGAGGTTGGTGAGATATTTATTTCTTGTTCTCTTTCAATCATTGATTGCCTTGTTCATTGATTCATCTGTCCATTCATCCATTTGCCAGGTACTGTCATGCATCCAGGTGAAAGAGTATTTGCCGAGTCATGCACTGTCTTATAATATTCTTTGCTTTACTCCATATTACACTTAGCAATTAGCATCTTAACTGGCTGTTGGCAATGGGGGAAAAGACCATTAATGAAGGATCCTTGAGGACAGGAGCCCTGTATGATTCATTTTGGTACACTCGAAAGTTGTGTTCCTGGATTATAGAAGAAGAACCCATAACAATGTGTTAAGGCTGCGTTAGTTTCTCAGAGTTGTTCTAACAAAGCCCAACAAACTGCATGGCTTAAACAGAAATATATTGTCTCATAATTCTGGAAGCTATAAATCCAAAATTAAATGTCAACAGGGCCATGATGTCTCTGAATTCTCTAGGGTAGAATGTGTTCTATAACTTTACCTTAATTTCTGGTGTTTTCTGGCAATTGTTTGCAGTCCTTGGCTTGCAGGTAACTTCAATCTCTGTCTCCAACTTCAAATACCATTCTTCCTCGTGTGTATATGTGTATCCAGGTCTCTTCTCTTCTTCTGAGAAGGACACCAGTCATAATGGAATAAGGACCCACTCTACTCCAGTATGGCCTCAGCTAATGAATTACATTTGCAAGGAAATTACTTTCAAATATCGTCATATTCTGAGGTTCCTAGAGGACATGGATTGGGGGAAGATACTCAGTAATGAAGGGGAAATAGAAAGGTTTGTGTTCTTTATGGTGTCCTGGAATATTTTCAGAAAAATAAATGAATATATAACAAGGAAGTCATCTAACTTTAATTTTATTCAAATAAATAGATAATTATTAATATTCATAATCATTATCCTGCATTTAAGATTATCTAAATCTGGGCAAGAAAAGTGGGTCTTGATCCAATGATTTAGAATGGAAGATGATAAAGGAAGTCTACATATCAATAATTATGTATACAAGTTCTTCTCCGAGATACTAATGAAGGTTACATTCTTAAATCATTTACTATTATAGGCATAATACATATACATATGCATGTGTATATGCATACACACATATGTGTGTATATGTATGTATATACATATTTCTAACAGTGTGTTTGATACAAATGGAATGAGCCTTACAATCATAAAAACCTGATTCAAATGAAATCTCAAATATCAACTAGTGGTGAAAAATTTGATAATTTATTTTTTCAAGTTCTTTGAACATAAATTTTATCATCTATACAATAAAGATATTAATATTTAACTCATAATATTGATATGATGATTTAAAAGTTAATTTATGTAATCACCTAGCAACAGCTGGGCACAGTTTTCTTCTTCTTGCTATATTCTCCCTCCCTTGAGTTCCTCATTATAGTAGTCAGGAAATTCTCCCTTGAGGAGCTAAAAACTGTGATCCTTTAGTAATGGATTGGATTTGGTTACATGGCGATCGTGATAAGAAGCCATGCTGGACACGACCTACAAGGAATTGCCATTTGTCTGGGGTCTAGTCAAAAGACTCCAAACATCTTCAAATATTAGAGGCAAAGTTTATCAGACATCAACTTTCCTGGGATGATTAATTCATTTCACTTCATGCACCAACTTGATTTGACTGGTGATAACAGCCTGGGCTTCTTTTGTGGATAAGAGTCCTATTGTGGTGTAGTTATAGTTAGTTATGTCTTACATGTGCTAGTCAGGGTGCTTTGGGTACAAGCAACAAAAACTGACTAAAAGTGGATTTAGTCTGGCTAAAATTGAATTTGTAGCAAAGATTTAGGATATTTGAAAGAATGAAAGAGATAGCTTAAAAAAGCTGGTCAGGAACCAGGGTGATTACAAGAATCCAGGTAGCAGAAAATAAATGGCAACATTTCCATTGATAGAATTGTGATGATATACAACTTTTTTTTTTTTTTCTTAATCTTCCACGCTTAGGTTAATCCTTTCAAGATTCAAAGTTCTAGAACAGAGAAACTGAATGTTTCAGATTCTGTTATATAATCAATCCTTATCTGAGGAGAGCATACAATATTAGCAGTGGCTCACAATGGGGTGAAGTGGATCCCTGAAAAGATATGGGGCATTGGGACTGGAGTAGAGGGGGATGGGTAAAGTGAGGTCAATATCCAGCTAATGTCTGGTGTATTGGCATGAACTAGGGAATGGAAAATACTCCTTTGTTTCCTCCTTCTCCAGCCACCTTACAAGGGAAAATTAAGCTCATAATGAAGACGAGAATTGTAATTAGTGGAAGGAAACTTGACTTGGCCCACTCTTCTGTTAAGGTCACACCAACGTGAATCACAATTCCTCTCCAAAAACACCGTAATGTCTCTAGAAAACTATTGCAGCCCAGAAGTACCTTAGGTAATAAGTCAGTCTGATTTGATATACATAATTCAAGCATTTACAAGGTAGAGTTTGAAATCAATAAGCATTCTATTCTTTTATCAGTTGCTAAGGTTTTCCGATAATATTCTAGCTCAAAGGAGCTCACGATGAAAAATATGAAGGGGCACCCTTAAGCTGTGCTGAGACTTAAATCACATTGCTTGTTACTGTTAGAATCGAAGATCTAAATATAAACTAAATAGATATAATATTGTTTATTTTAAAGATGAATAGGAACCAGGCATCGTTTAGAAATGTTTACTAAGGTCAGACCCAAATATAATAATTTTTGCCTTGCAACAGACTTGTGTGAGACATGCACACACACGCGCGCACACACACGTACACACACACAATGCTCACTTTTGATTTTATGTGGCAGAAATACAGAAGAAATTTTCCTATACCCACTATCGAAGGCAAAATGTTATGTTTAATACAGTCAAAATTATATTAGGTTGAAGCAATGGTCATTAACAAATATCATGTCAATATATTTTTCAATTTTTGACTTCACGGTTTTTGTACAGAATGCCAATTGTTCTTGCACTTATAAGCTTCTTGAAAGGTGGAATCAAATCTCTGAATTATAAAGCAGAAGAATTCACTGAAAATTGCCTATTTTACAGCAATAGTTTGTCATATCATACCCTCACTATTCTGAATTTCTCCGTTGCCTTTCTTTTCTGCTCATTCGATTGTAAGTTATGCTTTAAAAGTATATATGTATATTGTTTGGCGATAATGAGAAAACTTTGCTCCTACCAACTGGCCTGAAAATTAAAAAAACACAAGTACAAAAGTACATTTTTCAGTTCATAAAAACCTCTCTAATGAGACAGATGAAAATATGAATTGCTTCTAATGAGCTCAGAATTGCATATACTTCCCTTGGTTTAATTTTCTAAGTATTCATAGATATTTGTTGTTGTGCTTATTATAAAACAAGAAGTGGCCACTAGGCTGTGATAAACCAATTTGTGAGATTAAAGTGCTGAACTTGAGCAGTTTCATTAAATTCTAAGTCATGAGTTGAAATCGGAATTTTAAAAGCCTCTTTTTCTTATTTACACAAGACCCACAGCATTTATGCAAGCAGAAAGTAGTGCCAATTAATGCTGACTCTGTTGATGAGGCCTAGGAGGACCCCTTAAAATTTTGTCTTTTCACCATATCTCCCCTTCATCTTCACATACTCTCACCCCCAAAAATGCAAAGCTCAAGGTTTAATGTCATTAAATTTCCACACCCTATATTACTCAAGCCTTTTTCCTGGCTAGTACTCATTATACATGTTTTAAAATAAGCTCTTATATGCCTTATTTAATATGTTACACCTGGGGAGTTATAGAAAATCAATTTATCAAATTGAAAAGGAATTGATCATTGCAATATGCTGTTTCTTGTATAAAGATAAACAGATTACAGTAACTATTATTTGTATGCAAACAACAGCATCTAGTTAATTAGTGGTGCTACTTAGAAATTATGGGTTTCTCAAAAAACTGCAGGGTGTAATAAAATAGAATAGAAGATCATCAGCTTTCAGTAAGAAGTTCAAGGAAAATAAACACAGCCTTGTGTTTCTTTAACCTGAACAAGCCAAATTAAAATATGTAATCTGAATATAAGCATATACCACTTAATTCATATTAAACACAATATAAATTTTAGTATATATTGAAACACATGAATATATTTAAATTTTTATCAAGCACATCTTCAACGTATCTTAATATTCTCAATTTCATCTATTACCGTGCTTAAAATAGGTGGCTACCAGCATGTGAATGGAAAGATTATTCATATGACTTGAAATAATTGAGCTGTTTTGATGTACTATTCATCAATACTCCTATAAACCTGCCTTATTATTTGTTTCATATATATAATTTTACATAGTTTGCGTATATGTATATGTAATACATATGTGTGTGTGTATACGTGTTAATCCACACATATCAGGGATACCCGCTCCATAGGAAAAGAAAACATTGATTCTAGGTCATACTTTATGGTTTCAAAGTCTGCTCTATTTCTATAATCTCATTAAAGAACTCTCAAAATTCTTAAAATTGTTACACTCCAATAGTTTCTAACACAATGCCAATACTTATAGGACAAGGGTTTGCTGTGTTTTATATTCTTTAACCCCAATGTTAACATATATTAGGTGTGTAAACCTGGAGTATATGACAATTTCTGTATGGCTCAGTTTTCTCACCTCCAAAATGAGATTCCTACAGCACAGAAATGAAGTGAGGAAATAATTAGATGGAGGATGTAGTTAGTACAGTGCTTAATAAGTCAGAGGCATTGGATAAAAGCTAGTGACCATCTGTTTCCTTCCTTAACCATGATGGCATCTGCCAACTATATGCTTCTGCTCCACACTGTTGGTGAGAAATGACTAAGCAAGCAATTTGTCCTTCAGTTGTGCATAAAGTCAAAGTGCAGCAAGCATGTCCTGATGGATTGCCTGCTGCTAATAACTCAGAAAAAAACTTAAAATAAGAATTACCCATTTTAGTAACCTGAGCAATCGAAAAAAAAAAAAGACCCATGAAGGTATTTTTTTTTTAATTTTTTGTTTTAAAGTCTTAATGATATTTGAGCCCTCGAGGATCCTTTAAATACATGCTACAGACAAACATACATTTTTGGAAAACGGTTCTGGAGGAAACACGAAGGGTTCTGAATGGCAAATGCACTCTCTTGGCAGGGGGCCACGACACTTTGCCCAGTGCAAAAGCATCCGTGTGCCTCCCTCTGGCTTCTGCCAACGTTGCTAAGTCAAAGGCCCTTCTCGTAATTTCAACACTTGAGGAATTACCCTCACACCTGGAGAACCACTAATAAGCAGGATAAAACACCAGAAAATGTATTTCCAAAGTTGACTCTGCAACACTTGATCAGGTTATGTTATAATAAGCTCCTGCTATTGGAACCGCTGCAATGGGAAAGTGCTTTCTGAAGGAAAATTTGGACAGCATAGAGTGGCTTTCATACATATGTGTGTGTATGTGAATAGATATGCACACATACATATTTATATACACACACATACATATACGGGGACTAGACAACTTAGAAACAGTTAAGAGAACAAAGTAAAACACAGAAATATTGGGCCTGAAAGATAACTAGAAACATTGTAATATAAAAACAGTTCATTTTGTTTTCACTAAGCTTGCAGAAGGCATGCATGCTTCTCAGCTGGCAAAAAATGACCCTGAAGACATTAACCTATATGTAAATCTGTGGCAGGAGAGTAAAGGTCTTATTAATTCAAAAGAAAGGGCAGGGAAAGAGAAGCAGAAATAAGGCCTAGATTTGCACTTTTCAATTTGCTTTTATGTATTCTATTGTAATCTAAGAAACTCTGCTCCTCCTCCTGGAGACAATTTTTATATTTGACTTCCTTTAGGATTTTTTATTGTTTGAGTAATACCTTATTTGAGATATTCGATTAGCAAATATATGTCTGCCTTGTGCATTAGATACTACATAAGCATGGCCTTTAAAAAATTGTTGTAAATGAAGACTGTTAGCAGAACAATTAGCATTTAAAGCTAGAATGACCTTAGCTCTGTGTAGCACTGTGATTAGTTTGGACTCTAATATCAGGTGTATCACCAAACTGTCTTAGATACCAAGATAAAAAGCTGCTAGCTCTAGCCCAAAGGACATTGGGTAATAGTGTGATACTTGGGCAGTGAAACATAAAGGACAAACTAGTGTGATTATGTTTGATTTGTGTTGACTCAGAAACTGAGAAAGGTCCCTCAGACCTGAGAGAACCAGCAAGTGAGGACAGATATGGCCTGTTGCGTTTGTCTCCTTTGTAACTGCGGTGCTGTTTAAAAACCTAATTTCAGCACAGTCTTTCTCCCCAGTGAGATTCTCTTAAATTTTGTCAGTTACAGGGCTCATTTATTAACAATGGCAACAAAATAGAATGCAAGGCAAGAAATATTTGCTTTTGTTATTAAACAGGCTATTGTTGGTTTTAATTTAAAACATACATCATGAGGTTCCTAAGTTTTACGAGGCCTTCTGCTTGTTACTGGAAATACAAAGATGAAAAATACTTTCTGACTTCCGTGTTTGTGTGTGTGTGTGTGTGTGTAGACTGTACTGAATCAGAATACGCCGTAACCAATCCATACATTTAAACTTACGTGACCTACTTAGCTATGCACAGTAAGACAGATTTCATGGTTTTGCAGTTTAAAATTGTGTATTAAATCTTTTATAAAATTTCATATTTAGGGCAGTGAAACTACTCTGTGTGTTATGATAATAGTGGATGCATATATTATAAATTTGTCTGAATCCATAGAATGTACAACACCAAGAGTGAACTGTGGACTTTGGGTGATAATGAAGTGTCCATGTGGGTTCATCAAGTGTAACAGATGTATCGCTCTGGTGGGGGGTGTTGATAATGTGGAAGGCTGTGCGTGTGTGGGAATAAGGGACATATTGGAAATTTCTATACCTTTCTCTCAATTTTACTGTGAACCTGAACTGTTCTAAAAAGTAATGTTGATTTTTTTAAAAATTTTGTAAGTGTTATAAACTGCAAATTTCGAGTTCTGATGACATTATGCTTTGAGATTTAACTATTTTAATTCATGTGTCTCTTGTTCATTTTAACTCTTATATATGTGTTTATTGTTTGCCTCTATAAATATTTATTTATTTTCTTTTTTATTATTACTCACAAAGTTGGAGTGAACACTTTGTGCATATGTTCTTGGGTACATTTCAGAGAGAGTCTTTAGAAGTAAAATATCTGGGTAATTATCTGTAAGTACATTCTCAACTTCACAGAATATGGTTCAATTGCTCTCAAAATTGGTTGTAAAATTTTGCACTCCCATCAACAGTGTATAAGAACTTTTCTTGCTCAACTTGGTTTTCAAAATACAGAATAATTTGCATTCTTAAATTTTGCAATGTGAGGGTGTGAAATGATGTCTCTGCTTTGTGTTTACTTACAAAGGGGAGTCTTTTATATATTTATTGGCCACTCTTGTTTCTATTTTTCTGACTTGCCTATAAATACCTTTGTCTATTTTCCTGTTGGGTTTGCCTTTTTATTATTTGTAGAGTTTCTATTTAAATAGAAACTTGGAAAATTCTGGATATCAAGATTTTCTTGTTAATACGTTTTTATGATGTAAATATTTTCCTCCCAGTCTATAGTTTCATAAAATTTTCTACTTTGTTTATGAATTACAAATTCATAAATATTGTTTATGTCTTCAACTTCTCCCTTATTGTTTCTCTCAAGACTGCTCTAATTTAATGACAATATTTCACATTTTTTTGGAAGTTGTAAAGTTTTGCTTTTGCATTAGGCTTTCAATTTAAAGGAAAGTGTTTTTGTGTGTGTTATGAAGTAGAGATCCCAGTTTATTTCCTTTTGCCATATGTTAAGTTCCTACACATGTGCGTCTCCTTCAAATGGTCGAGTCGATCCCACTGATGTCTTTTTCTAACCCTACCCTAAATACCAAAGTTCCTAAATTCTATTACTTTTTAATGATACTTGCTATCACGTAGGGTGAATCTCCTATCTAATTCTTCTTAAAGATTATTCTGACTCCTTTGCACTGTTCAATTCTCCATAATTATCTTACATATCTTGTATTAAATTTATTCAAAGGTACTTAATAGTTGGACGCCTGTGAAAATAGGATTGCTGTTCCCTTGCATTTTTTAAGGTGGTTGTGTTATATAAATGGGATGTAGAAATGCTTATTTGTTATTTGATTTTGTATTTAGCAACTTGCTGAACTTTCTTAGAAGTAATAAATTATTTTTAGATCATCTTGAATTTTCTTGTTGGAAAACCATGCTGTTTGCTTGTGAAATTTTGTTTCCTTTTTCTGTAATTCTTTATTCTTTTTTCCTCTCTTTTCTTTCTACTTTCTGTTTTCCCTCTCCTCTTCCTTCTTATTCTCTTATGTTAATGTATAAAATGCCTCATATAATGTTGAATAAAATTTGTGAGAAAGGGAATCCTTAATGTGCTCCTGACATAACGGAGATGCTGTTAAAATTTTACCCTTCGGTATCTGGCTTTCTATAGGTGATGATATATCCTTTATCAGGTAGAACAAGTTTCTTTGTATTTTTAGTTTAAGTATTTTTGTATGAATAAAGGTTGAGTTTGATACGATGCTTTCGTACAGATACGGAATTGATCCTAACTTTTTTCTTTTTAATCTGTTCATGTGCTCTGTGTGGGTAGCCTACTTTGTTACCAAAAAAGTTGTACAAGTGAGTTTGGTTTGTTTGTTTGTTAAAGTTTTCTGAAGCACTATGTATATGGTAACGATGAATTGATATTTAAAACTAGGGAAAACTTAACCTAGAAAGAATATTTTCTTCTGGTTCGTTTTGAGGGATATATTTTTATTGCAATTTTAAATCCTTTAATGGAAATCAGTTTATTCAGATTTTGTCTTTGGTCAAATTTGGTAATTATATTTTTCTAGAGAATAATGTATTTCATCCAAGGTTTCAAGATTCATTGATATTTAATTGTTCATAGGATATACTGAATAGTTTTTAAATGTTAAGGAAATGACAGATTTTAAATTTCTAATCGTATTTTTTTCTTCCTTTGATTAGTCTTTTTATATTTGCTTATAATATTAATATATTTTTAAACATTTTATTTTTGATAATTATTTTTATTGCTTATTTTTTATTTCACTAATTTGTGTTCTCAGCATTTCCTACATTTTACTTCATTTAACAAACACTTTATATTGTCTCTTGAAATTTTAGTTTGAACAACTAACTTCCTTCATTTTCTGTGTATTTTTTAAAATTTTAATACATCTGCAGCATTAATTTATTTACAAATACTGTTTTAGCTGTCTTTGGCTGTGTTCCACACATTTTGTTTAGTATGTGTTGTGTATCTTGTTTTTTAAATTTCAAATATTTCTAATGTAATTTCTTTAACCAATGAATCATTTAAGAATTAATTTTCAAAGTTTCAAAATCAGTGTGTGTGTGAATGGATTTAATATTTAATTATCTTTTTACAGTGAATTTCTAATGTAATTTCAGTGTAGTAAAATATATGTTCTATGCTATAATGATTTTTTAATTCTTCGGACTTTTGTGATTTTTAAAATGTTTTATATATTGGTGAGAAATTTCTACATCTCTTGAGAGATCTATATCAATTAGATCTAGGTTGTTAACTTTGTATTAAATATTCTATATGTTATATTTTGCAACACTTACCATCAGCTTATGATAAAGAAGCATTACAATATCACACTTTATGGATTAGTTTTCTCTGCAATTCTACCAATTTTTGTTGTGCTTTAATATGCATATACATTAGAGACAGATCTTCTAGGTTCTTTTTATTAAACTGTAGTGTCTATTTTTATCCTTATTAAAGTTTCTGTCTTAAGTTTTACTTTATATTTCATTAATATATCCTTATTAACTTTTGGGGGTTATATTTGCATACTAAGTCTTTCTCTCCTTTTACATTCAAATGTTTTATATGGTTCTGTGGTTTTGTTTCATCTTTCTTGTAATCGTTATACAATGATGTGTTGTTCTGTTTTTTGGTAGATTTTTAATAATTGTATATTTGTGCTGGAAATACAATATTTGAATTTCTCTGCCATCATACTGTCTTCTGGTAGATGAGTATGGTATTCCATATTTTCTCCTCTTCTTTCTCTGCTACTGCTGATGATTTGGAAACTATAGATTTTATCCTTTCTTTAGTTGCAGTACCTTATTATTATTATCAATTGGTATTAATATTGTTATTGTTATTATTTAAATATATGTATTTGAGAAATCTTAAAGACTCAATAAATAGTGCCGGTATTTTCCCTCCTCTTTTGGGTTTGAAAACACTCAAAATATAAATGCTAGAGTCAAAACATGTAGATATAAATAGTAAAAGTGTCATTGATAAAACTATCTGAGCAATATGTATGCCGTATGGGTTGCAAATGCTTCATCCCTCAGTTCAGTATACCTCTGCCCAGCCGGTAGCATGGGGAGACAACTTCAGAGCTCCCACCATGGGGACCAAGAGAACAAGATAATCATTAATTAAAATTTTTAACCTATTCTATCAATTTCTTTGAATATTATTGTTTCTTTTATCCCACACCTTCCATTTGGATTCATGTCATCCTGTCCTTTGGTACTCTGAGTGCCCAATCTAAGTCAAAACTCACTTTTATCTTCAATTTCTAAAATTCTTCAGCCATCATCATTTCAAATATTTCTTCTTTTGCATTGTCACAATTTCCCCCTTCTACGATTCTTATTAAAGCGTATATTTCATCTCCCAAACTATTCTCTAGGTCTCTTCTGTGGTCTCTTGTATTTTTTTTTTTTTCTCTTTTTATTTCACTGCGCTGTACTTTGACTAGGTTTTATACCAATTCTCTGAAATTCAGTAATTTCCTTCATGTCCTTACCGGTACTAGAATTTATATAATCTTTTTAGGGTTTATTTTTTCTTATGTCAATGATTTATTTTTTATTTCCATGACTTATGTTTTTAATTTTTTTTTATTTTCACTTTTTCTTGTTTCATTCCTGCCAGGTTTTATTACATCATTTTATTCTGTTTTTAAATGGAAGCATTTCATCAATCATTTTGATCATTATAAATATTCACAGTTTAAAATATTTATCAGTTGGTTCAATGTAAGATTAAATTCACCTGGAAAGTATTTATGTTCAAATTGCCGATTTCATTGACTGTGTCAGTACATACTTTTTATGTGTTTTGAAATGTTTCACTTGTAGACTACTTATTTTGAGAAGAATTCCTTGGCGGTGGTGGTGGTTATCTTCTCTTTACCCTGCCTGTCTTAACTCCCACACGTCCATATCCTCTGTAAGTCTCTACCCAGCTACTGGGCTGTCTGTCCAGAATTACATTTTTATAGCAGCATTTCATGCTTCCAGTGATAATAAGCACAACCCCAATGCATCTTTGAGACAGGGGTGGTCACAGGGTTTTAGATTTTCCCTTTTGACTCATAACATCTCTGTCCCAAGTTGCATGTGTATGTCACCTTTTCTTCAATCAGTGAGCCTGATTTTTTAATGTTATTTAATACAAAATAGCTTTAATTCTCTTTTCCTGAAAGAAACTGAACTCCTAACTGCTATTGCTTTTTTCTGCACCCAGTGTCTAGAGCCCCAGAGCTTTAGCCTTATTTGCTGTTTCCCATTTCTGGCTGTTTCTGCACCATGGAGATTTTTAAGTTGCTTTCATGATGAGCTAAATATCTTTTTCTTTCTCCATTTTTAATTGTTATTAGTGGGCATTTGGAACACAAAGCGTTTGTCAAAGCATGAATTCTTTGCAATTTATTGAAAGCATTTAGGAAGTTGTTTTTGTTTTTAACTCAGCACCATGATATGATGAATTAACCATCCAGAGTTTATACTTTTTTTTATGTCTATACACTAACAACGAAATACATTTCATGTGAAAAATCCTGGATTTCTGATTGTCCATTAAAAATAATTGGGAAGCTGCCACTAATACACAATAGAAGAGAATCAGAGGCTGAGCCTATATTAAGTACAACATATGTTTTATTTGAAATATAGAAATGTTACTTGCACTACTTACCAGCTGTATTGCATGAGCAATCTATTTAATCTTTCTAATGCTTATTCTTTATTAAGTAAATAATGACGGCTACCTCATGAAGGTGCTATGAAAATCAAGTAAGTTTATATGGACCTGGGGGTGTTTTATAAATAGAACACACAGGGGAAAGTATAAGATCTAAACACAGTGGTGGTTATTGATGCAGATGTTACTATTATTCTTGTTGTTGTTACTATTATTATTACTGGTTTGAAGTTTACAATAACCTGTTAATAAAATGTGATTTCTTACTTTTATTTTTTATTCTAAATAGATAAAGATAGTTTTAAAAAAGAAAACAACAAAGCATTTCATGACGGCAAAAGTTTTCCCTCAAATTTCAAACATAAATACAATTAAGCCATATCAGCAACACAAGCTCTTTTTACACATTTAATCAGCATTAATTTTGTCTGCGTCTAAATAACTCTGAGCCACCATATAGACTCTAAGAGCTGCTATAGGGAAATGCACTGATAAAGACCGTCTTTAAACTCCAAAGTAGGTGGAATTTGGTTATTTCCTCCAAGAACGTTAAACCCAGAGAGAAAGACCAGTCACATGTCAAAGGAGCTCAGGAACAAAAAAAAAAAAGTGTGTTTTTTTTTTTTTCACTTATTACTTATGATGTAATAAGTGCTATTAAAAAGGACAGCAGCAGAAGATGCTAAGAGAGCAAAGCCATGGGACATTTAACTCAGTTGGTGAGGGACAGGTGATAAAGGTTATTTCCTTTTGTCTTCTTATAGCAGGCCCCACTGGTATACTTGAAATAGGTCCTGACTATAGGCACCTGTTTTATGACAAAGACTCTGTGACACACGATTTGACTTATTGCATGCCTTTTTCATTTTCTTCCTGATTTGGGGTTGAGTTTTTGGTGGGGACTGTTCCTAAGGAGCTAAGAGCTGACTATGTAGGGTTTTTCTGCATTCTATGCTTTTTTCATAAACACTCAGACTGGTGGGGGTCTTATAAAGAGCTGGTATAGGTAGAAAAAAATAGATGTGGGCAAGTGCTCTCATCTGATTTCTTGTCCTCAGTAAATAATTTATGTATAAAACCACTGACTTATGATGATAAGGAAATGTTGCTGAACGGGAAAGGGGAAAATTCCCAAGGTCTGCTACGCCATGAATTTAACTATGAATGACTGATTGATCTTGGATTTTCAAATTAAAGTGTGCATACACATTTCTTTAAGGAAAATTGCCTATTTCAGTGAGAAATGATTATGTCAATTTTATGGTTATCTAAATTACCCAAGAAATTGTCCTAACCTAAGGGAAAGTTCTACTAATGATTGAACCAATCATTTTCATATCAAGGAACCATGAGACTAAGAAGTAAAATACTTAGCAAGCAAAAATAGGGTTTTTTTTATTTACTTTCATGAAAATTTCATGAATTTGGCAAATATTACTTAGATTTCTTTTCTCACCCAAATTTATTCAAAGCAAACTCACAATTATAGCCAGTTATAAAAGTAATGAACATTCTGCAAAATTCTAAATTAGCAATTAGTCCAACTTGGAAACGATTCAGTAAGAAGTCAAATTAATCAAGTCAGCACAAATGGGCATATTTCTTGACTGGTTTGTTCTGGGGTTGTTTGGGGGCATTATATGATTTTAATTTGTTTTATTGAAATCTCCTTTCAGCTGCTACTGACATAAGATAGGAAAATATCACTTTTAGGTCTTTTCCACAAATATTACTGATGTTTCCAACCATACATAATTTAACTAAATTTGGAAGTCTAGGAACATATAAGAAGGGTCCAGGGGCATTTTGAGATCATACACAAAGATTTAATATACTTTGATAATCAAATGTGTATATTGAAACATTTTGAAATAACAACAATAAAAGATTGTAGGTTTTTGTGAGACAACTATTGGTGACCTTGGTGACTTTTTTCAGCTTGGGATGTGATAACATTATGAAACTAACTAAGTGCTAATTGGTAAACACATTCAGGCCTGTGAAACTTTCTAGTAACAGCAAACTTTATAGAGCATCTCATATGGCCATGTACTTAAGTTGTATTATTTTACTCATTTTAGAAATAAATAAACTGATGTCCTGAGAGGTTATGTAAGTTGTCCAAAGCCACATAGGTAGGAAAAGAGACATGATAAGAGAAAAGAATCTGATTTTGAGCCTATGCATGCATTAGATTTAATATAAAATAGGTGTGTTCTGTACTGTATCTATTGTAATCAAGGAGAATCTTTTAGTTTACAACTTTTTAATCAGAAAAGAAAGACAAACTTTGGAATTAAAGAAGAAGTAGCAAATGAATGGACATGAACAAAGATTTTGCATACATTTTAGAAAGTATAATTGATGAAAATAAAGAGAGGACAATAGATTTCTGGACCTCAGTGACTTCCTGGACATTTTGAATATTAAATCTTTCCACTCATTTCCTGCATGTGTAAAGCACTGTCTGAAATTTAAAAGAATATATTTTTAGATAATTTAAATAGGACTTTTTTTTTAATGGATGTTCTTGGGGAAACTATAAGTTGAATTCTTTCTACAACTTGAGATAGAAAAGCAGTGAAGCTTAGAAATGTAGATGATTTCTAAACTGTACCTTTGGTAGGAAGGCATTTCAGGGGAGAGAGCAAGGCAGCCAACAGAAATGAATGCCCCTTCCCCCTGGGATATTCCTTCTCAAAGCTGGATGTCTTTCTGAATGATGAGCCCAAGATCAATGGTTTACAGGCTGTAGATTTCCTGTAGCTGCCCTCTAGCTTCTTGTTGCAAGGTCAGGCCATAGGACCAGCAGGACTCTCATATCTTTTGAAATACTTGGTAAATTCTGTAAAGAATATATGTCCAGAGAAAGGAATTTTGTGGAAGAGCAGAAATGCTATATTTTCTTGGGAAGAAAATTATCTGGTAGAGAGACTAGAGAGAACATTAGAGATAGACAATCCTGAAATTTTATCCTTATCCTGACACAGGTATTGAAATAGATCTCTATGAAACTTGGTATAACAAAGGTCATCGAGACCCCACTTATCTCCTTGGACAATATCTTCTTACAATGATCACCTGCTATTCTCTGCCTGAGGGATTTCTCTGGGAGCACGTTGGGGTGCTGAGGATTTAATGCCCTGAGAGCACTTTTCAACCAACGACAAATGAGAGTTGGTTCATAACACCAAGCTTCTTGTTTCTAGGTTTTACTTAACATCCCAAGGTCTCAGCAGTTCTTCTCTGGGTCCTGCAGGATAAGTGTCACTTGCTTATAATAGAAATCTGTTCATTAACATACCTTGTTTGGATTTTCTTTCTTTCTCTGTCTCATGTTTTTGCCTTCATGTCAACACTTTCTGGAACCACTTCTGCATAAACCATTTAAACATAAATCTTTTTTCTCAGGGTTTGTTTTAGGTCAAAAACAATATAAGAGACTATTTTTTCACTTCTAAAAAAATTCACTCATGGGAGAGTTCCCAGTTTTAGTGCTAATATGTAAAAAATATAGAATCTGTCATTCTCAACATTATACTAAGGAAAAAAAAACCTGACTAACCTGAATTTTAACTACTTTTCTTGGGTCTGTCAAAGAACAGCGACCACTCTAAGGTGATCACTTTAAAGTCTGGAGAGACAGGGACGTTGAGTGAATCTGGTTACCTAGAACAGAAGATTCTGGAGCTGAAACTGGTAAGAATACTAAAATGTTAATTTTGAAGAATTACTGGACACTGAGTGTGGGCTAGCAGAAAAGTCAGAAACTTCTAGGAGCTGCAGTTTTAGGAAGGTTCCCACACGTTTGTGAGTTTAACCTCCAAGGACCTCAACAGATTCTGACAGTGAAGAATTGAGGTAGAGCCTCCTATTGAAGGATGGGAAAGAGCAATCTATGAAATATGCCTAAGTGTTATTCATAACCAAGGCCTCCTCTCCAGGGAGAAGACTTTACAAGACTGTTATTCCACCTGGAATAAAAGCATTTCTCCAACTCTAGTTCACTCTAACCTTCCTGTCTGACCCAAGGGCAGAAGTTATAAAATACTTCCAAGGTTCACAGCCTAGGGATACAAGCCCATGAAAAGACTTGTAAGTAATAGAATGTTTTAGCCTTACCTACATATCAGTAGGGTTCCAATGGGTTACAGCTGAAGAAGTTTTAAGAAACAGACTGTCTCTGATGAGGAATAGTTTGGGAAGCCAAAATTCAAGAAGACAGACAAAACCAAAGACACTAGAAGAAACTCAAGCCCCCAGCACCTACAGTTAAAACTGCATCAATTATCACTTTAAACATGTATATTCTAAATGCATGTTTTGAAAGACAGAGATTGTCAGATTGGATTAAAAATTAAATAAATAAGACCAAACTGTATGTTATCTACGAGAAATCCACTTTTAATATAAAGACTTAGGTTACAAGCAAAAGAATGGAGGAAAATGTACCACAGTATCCTGGATCAAAAGAAAGCTCAAGTAGCTACATTAATTTCAGACAAAACAGGATTTGGAACAAAGATTATTAGGCATAAAGAGGGATATACATAATGTTAAATGGATCAATTTTCTAAGAGGATGAAATAATCCAAAATGTGTATGCGCCTAATAAAACAGAGTCAAAATTATAGGAAGATAGCTAGAAAATCTACAAATATTTGAAGATTAAACAACACATTGCTACATAACACATGGGGCAAAGAAGGTGTCTCAAGTGACTTTAAAGGTATTTTTAACTCGATGAAAATTTAAATAAAACTTACAAAAATTTGTGCGAGGCAGTGAAAGTGTATAGATGGAAATTTACAGCACAAAAAGCATATACATTAGCAGGCAAAAAAAGAGAAAGAACAAAATCAATAATCTAAACTTCAGACTTAGGAAACTAGAGAAATCAGAGCATCTTAAGCCTTAAGCAAGCATAAGGAAGGAAATAAAAAAAATATGAAATAGAGAACAGAAAAACAATAGAGGAAAACAGTGAAACCAGAAGATTGTTCTTTGTAAAGACTAACAAAATCGATGAGTGTTTAGCTGGATTGATGAAAGAAAAAAAATGAGAGAGAGAGAGAAGGCTCAAATTACTAGAATGAGAAATGAGATAGGAGATGTTACTACTGTTCTTACACAAATGAAAAGTGTCATAAAGGAATTGAATGAACAGTTACATGCTACTAAATTAGACAACTTACATAAAATTGGTGAATTCCTATAAAAACACAAACTACCAAAACTGACTCAAGAAGAAATAGACGATCTCCCCTACAGAATTCCAAATAATTTATGCAGGTTCTCCTCCTCCTCCAAGAGGTGGAGCATAATTTTCCACTCTTTCAGTGTGGGCTGCTCATAGTGACTTCCTTCCAAAGAATACACTATCAAAGGTTGGGGGTAGGGGTAACTTTACAGTGGGGAAATCTGACAAACATTACCTCAGTTTGATGACCAAGGTCAAAATCAACAGTGATCAGTCATGTTGCTTGTATGGTGGTTGATACGGTGTGATAAAAAATGAAAGTTCATTTTTGTCATCTTCCTCCCCAAAACCCATACTCTAGTCTAATCATGAAAAAGGCATCAGGGAAATCCCAATGGAAGAGCATTATACACATTCCTGAACAGTATTCCTCAAAACTGTCAAGGTTACCAAAACCAAGGAAAGTCTGGGAAACGGTAGCATACACAGTAAGCCTAGGAAGGTATGGCAACTAAATGTAATGTGGTATCCCAAATGGGATTCTGAAACACAAAAAGGACATTGTATAAAATTTAAGGAAATATAGATTAAGCATAAACTTTAGCTCATAATAATATATTAGTATTGGTTCATTAATTGTAACAGTTGTACCATAAGAAGTTAATTATAGAGGAATCTAGCTGTGGGTATATGAAGCTCTCTGTGCTGCTTTTACAATTTCACTGTAAATCTAAACTGTTTTAAAATTTAAAAGTTTATTGCCAGAATGTACTAATAATCCTACCTTTGCAAATATGTTCATATAGCATCTGTTTAATTCTTATAAGACTCAAATAGTGTCCTCAAATTAAGTCTCTTACTTCCTTCAGAGTTTCCTCACTCCTGCTTTCCTTCCCTCCTTCATTTAGGACTAGAATTCATATTTCTAGAACAGTCTGTGGCCAATTGGAGTTTCGCATTGGAGAAATTACATAATATATCTATTTTTTAATTTGGAAAAACTCTATCTGTTGCTATTAAGAATGTCATTTAATATGGATGGAGAGAGAAAGATATATAGGGAGAACTAGATAAGCTGGGACACATGACTTGATTTCCTTAGTCTCATATATTTCTCTCTAATAAAGTTTATTTTTGTATTTTTAATGAGAATGAATTATTTACTTTTAAGAAGGCTTCAGATACTAGCTTTCATAGACACAGGATTAAGTTATTCTGCATACAGAGGGGAGGGACTAAATGGGGATTCATATCAATTAAATACCTCAGATTTGTTAAAGGATATCTGAGGACAGTATTTATTATTATTTAATCCATAATCACTCTGTACTTTCTGCTTTTTGGAGGAGATGGACTAGAGTTCATTTGAATTAGACATAAGCTCGATTGAGCCAATGGAGCTGATGGCAGTGCCATTCCTTCGTGAGGGCTTGGTGGGAAGGGGACCTAGTCTAATTACAAAAGTGGCCTTTGATTCCTCATGAGCTTTCTCTCTCTCTCTCTGTCTCTCTTCCTCTGTCTTTCTCCCCCCTCCTTTTGCATAAAATGTGTCCTTTCCTCAAAGAAATCCATCATAGAAATTATCTGTGCACAGAAATGACTGGCGAACAGTGATTCACCCTAGTGCAAACTGTGTGGGAAATGGCTTTAGAAGCCCAAATGGAAAACAGAATGAGACCAAAGAAAAGTTAACTGCTCAATCCCTGAGAATTCTATCTTATGCAGCTTCATGTTCCCTGGTAGAAAACTGAAGCCAGTATCCATGTAGCTTCTTTCACAGTGCAATTCAGAATATCTACTGTGAAGAAGAACTTGAAACTTCCTAAGACAACAATAGACACAACAAAAAGGGGCAGTGCTACTTGTGCGACCGCAATCATTGATAATTGAATACATATACTGCTAATATTAAAATATTAAATATTTATGAATAAGATAGAGGGCACTTATGCAGATTGTTTTCATTGATAGGAATTCATAAAGTCAACTGTAACTGAGCATTATTTTCTAATATAAGCTATTTTGGAAATGTATTATAATGTTAACAAATTTCAGGGAATATATATTCTAGTTACATTAGTTTTCTTTTCAATCATTTGAAACTAAATGTAATACGATTGAAGAGTACAAGGGAAAAAATTCTTAAAATTGCACCATCCTAAGAAAAATTCCTTTTAAAAAAAGATCACAGAAAATTTAACTTTTTAGCTTTTCTGATTAAACAACATTATGCATATGCACTTGTTGTTTATGAGGCACATGTACTATTACTGAAACTGCTGCTTGAATTTAGGAAACCAATGAAAATTAAGCTCATAAAAATTTAATGCTGTGAAACCAAAGTGTGGAATACATAGTTAGGGTGTAGCTTTTGAGAGAAACCACATTAAGCCTTAAAAAAAAAATTACATTTAGTTGTACCCACTAATTTTAAATAGGAACAGTTTTCTTCGAGCAAACATGAAGCACTTCTGCTCTTAGAACTGTAGTAAAAAGAATTCGGTTATTAAAATATCAGGACAAGCGTAAGGTCACTAGAAAAGAGGAAGGGAAAGTTCTTGAGAGAATTGAGTTAACTAATGCTATTGTGTAACCTCATTTGGATGTTCCATGTGGACTCATGCAGAACAGGTACAAAACTGACAGGATTTGGGGAATAAGATCTTTTGTGATAAAGTAGGCTTGGCCAGTATAGTTTTATAAAAGTGCATTTTTTCCACACAAAATGTAAAATGCATGAGAAGTAAAATTCTTCCTATGCTTACTATTTCGCTAGAAAATGTGAATGGATTACTTGGTGACTCTACAACCACGTGGGCAAAGAGGAACTATGGAAACATTTATTTTGGAGCTATGAGGTTATATTGCATGGTCTCTCCATTCTATTGGGGATTGGATATGATATATTATACTAAGAAAAGAAGAAAAAGAAATATCGTGTAAAGGCAAAACATGCCTATTTGTCTTAAAATTTTAATAATTAGAAATGTGTAAATATGTCCCTTTCCTGTGAAAGTGACAGAGCTCTTGTTTATTCAGTTTATGCTATGGGCCAGATTCTGTGCTAGGTGTATTATATACATAAGTTTATGAAATATTCATAATAGTACTTAGATAAAAGTATTAATATTCCCATGTCTAAAGTAGAGACAGTATTTGGAAAGGTTTTCGTTTTCCAAAAGTTGCACCCGTAGCAAATGGAGGAGATGGGACTTAAAATAAGGTTTATTTTTTCTAATGCAGACTCTTTCAACAATCATATTAAACTCTTTCACTAGATCCATCAAGGCAATGTACAGTCAGGGACAAAGAAAAAAACTATTCTTCCTTTGGATAGAAAGTAAGATTTGCTGTCCTGCCAAGTTCCCTTAAAAAGATTCTATAAAATTCTATGGCTATGGCATTGAAAAGATGAATTTTATTGTCAAATAGGACCTATTATAGTGTTGTCCTAAATTGTTTCCTTGGCCAAAGTGAATTCTCCACAAGTTCTGAACTTTTGGATAGCATGTCAACCTCTCATTTAGTTTTATATCCACAAGATCTCACATGACACCAAGCACATGGCAGATGCCCACTACATACATTTTGGAAAGTCTCAACAATAAAATGTATAAAATAGGATAGACTTCAGAAGGCAATCCAGCACATCTTATTCTTTTTTCTCTCTGTTTGTATTTCTCTTCCTCATTGTGTCTACCCAGGCAATTCTCATTTACACTTCACACCCTTTTCTTGTTATCCTTTCTTTGGTGTGGATTTCCCTGAGCAATTCCAGATTTCTGTACTACTCACGTAACTTATGCACAACTATCCCACATGCCACATTGTATTTTCGGCGTGAAAAGGATTACCCTGAAGCTGAGAGCGTGGGCTCTGAAGTCAGACATGCTTGCATTTGAATCCAGGCTCCATTATTTTCTAGCCCAGTGACCTTGGGTAAATTATTTTACTACTTTGAGCTTTAGTCTCCTTATCCATCATTCTTTCTTCATATGGTTATTTGGAAGATAAAACAATCTAGAATCTGCTGATAGACAGCTGGAAATGTTAGGGGCATTGGTGAGAGTGAATTTAGTATCTTAACAAGCCAAGTCTGAACTAGGAAGCTATAGTATAAGCTGTCCAATAAAACAGTCTATGATGATAGACATTTTCTCTATCTTCCCTGCTCAATATAGTCAAAACTAGCCATTTGTGGCTGCTATACACTACTAAATGTGGCTGATGAGACTAAGGAAGTGAGTAATGCTAGTTAATTAATGTGTCTTTCAACAGCTCACATGGCTACTAACTACTTTGCTGGACAACACACCTCTAGAGGACGAGTATATATATGTTGCGCTTTACTCCTGGTGCCCAGCACCATAGTGTCTGGTACTGAGCCAATCTTCTAGAATCTTCTATGGACTATGTTAAGAAACAATATATGTGATGATAAAGAAAACATGTCATTGTCTGCAACAAACCAGATTTTAATCTTTTTTGTAAGAAGTCTCCTTCATGGCCATCAATCTTCAGTAAGTTTAAACTGCAATCGACATTTGTGCCTGTCCTGACTGTGCAGTAAGTATCCTTCTTCAGATACTCTTCACTGGCATACAAGCAAATTTCATAAGCACATTATTATAGTCTTATAATTTAGAAGACACAACGTTATTAGCTTCCCAAGAGGAAGGCGAAATTTAGCTGGACTTGGATTAAGATGAAACTCTGGTGCATTTTAGCTGAGAGGTCTTGAGCAAATTGCTTACTTAATGTGTCTGAAACTGTTTCCTCATCCGTAATGTAGACTACACTATCTTACATTACCTTACCTACTGCAAGGCTTCTTAACCATTAAATCAGCTAAGGACTCTGCTTGAAGAAGACAGCACAGAACATATCTCATGGGTGATGTCATTTTTTTCTTTTGAGTTTCATTGTTTCTATCACACAGCCCTCACTTGATAGATGCTCAAAATATTTCATGTTTTATCATTCTTTTCTCTGATTGGCATCTTGACTCCAATTCTCCCCATGCCATGTTCTCCTTCCCTCTCTCTCTCTCTCTCTGTCTCTCCCCACCACAAACACACACACATGAGCAAATTTGCCATCTGCCTTGATGTAGCACCTAATAGAAATTTCATGCTCTCCTCCATGTCCCTTGACTTTAAACTATCGTGTTTACTCTCTTCATCCCTCAAAAAGAAATAAAATTTTCTTCTACTTTAAGTGAACTTCTCTGAAAATTATTTCCTACTGCTGATTCCCTTTCCCCCCCATCTCTCTTTGTTTCTTTTCTGAGGTGTGTTATCTCCTCCAGATGGATGGAGAAAGGCAGGCAAGGAAGGGGCCTAATATAATTAAAGGGTGTATCTTGTGTTAAAGTGGCACATATAATCTTTAAAACACCAATTAATCTTCTCAACAACTTAATTCCCATTCAGAGTACAGGGATCTGTGGCTCAGAGAAGCGGTGGAGTCATCTTGCCAAGGTATCAAGGTCGCTGGGAAGTAGAACTGGGATTTGAACCACATCTGTTACTCCTGAGCCCATGGGCTATTTCCACTCAGACATGCTGCCTTTTGCCTTAAATCTCCCTGTCTTGGAGCCACTGGTCAAGCTCCCGTTCAGAGCGATGCAGCTGCAGCAGTCAAGGGAAAGGGAAGGAAGCAAAGCCAAGCAGCTCAGCGTGAGGAACGATAATAACCTGACTTAGATTTAAATAATGATAACCCCTCAGGGATAGGTTCCTAGCCTGGAGAGTCATTATGCAAATGAACTCTGTGTGTATTTCTGAAAGCAACATTTTGAATGGAAACCAAACACATTCACTGACTTCAGTGTTGATGACTATTTTAAGCTGGCTTTGCAAAAAAGCATTCCAGGGCGCCTGCTTTTCTGCCCTGTTTCAAAAACACACAGCCAAGGGGAAAGGGCAAGTGAGCTGGCACTTAATGAGTCCTCTAATGTGCCAGGCACTGCCTTAGGCACTTTTGCATATGTATTTTATTTTAATCCTAGCAAATGCCCTGAGCAGTAGGTTTTGCTAGCCCCGTATTTTAAGGAAAAAAACAACAACAAAAAAAAACAAGATAGAAGAATATCATAAGGACAATTTATTGACTGCCTAATATGTACCAAACACCAGAAATTCTATGTTAACAATATTTAATATTTTTTAGTGACAAGGTAATATAAGTCAACATCATCTTAATAGCCAAACCAAATAAAAGTAAGAGCTGGAAAAATTATACAGTTACCACGCTTAGAAATATAGACACAAAATTCCCTTTAAAGTATCAAACCAAATCTACTGATGTATTTTGAAAATCTAATATATTACGATTAAGTAGTATTTATTAAAAAAAAACCCACATGATTTAATTCAAAGAATGTACTAGTGTGATTAATCATACTGACCTCCTATTAATGGGAAAATATAATCAATAGATTTAGAAAGGATATTTGGAAAAATTTAAAATGCGGTTATAATTTCAGGAATAGGAAAGCATATTTTTAACCTGATAAATGTATGGGAGAAATGATCCTTGTTGAATGATTAGAAATATTTTCTGAAATTTGTAACAAATAAAAGATGCCACTTCACTGCTTCTATGCAACATTGTAATGAAAGTCACAGGCAACAAGTTAAAATAAAACAAAAGAAAGTAGTATTAAGACCTAAATAAAAAAAAAGATTG
>RJWJ010012837.1:0-41156 GCA_004363605.1 Indri indri
GTATCTACCTCTCCTAGCATGAGAGAGACATAGAATGTTCAAATTATTAACACAGAGATAAATACTTGAATCTAAATTATATTTAAGATTTTTAACAGACTGAACCAAACTGTTCAGTGATTTTGCAAAGTAAATTACCAATAAAACTGAGAAGCATCAGGTTAGATATCAGCAACTTAATAAAAAAAATAACTGCAAAATACAGAATTGTGGAAAAGAGCTATAATGGGACTATTTTTGGGGTGTTTTCTCTTTCTGTTACTTTTGTGGGCAGAATATCTTGGGAATTATGATTGGGATTATTCTGCTTAATTTTAATCATGTCCTCCAAATAGTAAGGACTTGTATATTGCCATTTGAGTGCCTGTTGGTGGGCAACAAATGCTGATTGTTTCTCATCTTTTAGTAGGTGTGCTTATTCTTACTTTATAGAAGAGGATGCTGAGGTTCAGAGAGACTCCATACACTGTCCATTCCACACAGGGAATGGGAGTATAAGCCAGAAACGAGACCCAGGTCTGCCTGAGTCCCACATTCCTGCTCTTTGCAGGATGCTCCATCAGTGCCCTGCTGCGTGTGTCCAGAGTCGTGACCATAGTGACAATCATCACTTTCTTTCAAATTAGCCAACAGTATTTTTGGACTCCCAGATATACCATGAGCATTAGCAAAATAAGTATGTGAGTTTGTTTGTTTTTTAATTTCATTGTTGATGCTAATTGAAACATTGCTTCCCAAACACCTACGCATGAGAAACCAAATTCCTCTGTGTTTAAATGGTGCTACGTTTTGCCAGGTGAACTGACATGAGCCAAAAGGAATGGACACAACCCACAAATTTAATAGCCATGTATTTGGACCATGACCTTTTAATTGTGGTAGGTTATCTGTTGAATTTAGTGTGAGATAAAAATGAGGGCTGGCTCTCAACCTTCTGAAAGGCTTGAACCTTTGTAGTGTGCCTGAGGAACCCCACTCTGTCATCAGCTTTGCAGATTCAGAAGGCCAGTGTCGTCCAAGGCACCCGGAGTTGGTGGAGCTCAGGGAGTCACTCCACTCTAGCATCCTGGCCCATATATCCCCCTTTCGTGATTTTGCTCAAGTGCATTCAAGTTGTAAGTTCAGGTAATCAGCATGTTCCCTCCGAGGAGGCAAATGTACACAGGCAAGTAAATTACTGTTGGGAGGCAGCTTGGTTAGCACAAAATTAGAGCTGTGCAATTACAGAAGCTGAATTTGCTGAGCTCGGGATGAACTGATACCTCAACAGGCCTCTGGGAGCCAGTGGGCCCTGTGTCTACTTACAGATATTTATAAACAAGTCACCCTCTCTTGTGGGCAAATCTGGGGATCTCTTGATCAACTCTCTATCTCTCTGGGCATTCCACGTAGAACACCTCCATGCTCCACCCCAAACCCCTACTTCTGTTTCAAGCTTTTCAACGACACTACACCATCCAGTCTTTGAGAAATGGATAGCCTGGGTTTAAAATCAGACTGATACCTCATAGCAGTATGGTTTTAGGCAAGGTATTTAACTTTTCGGAACCTGTGTTTATCCCTTAAAAAATAAAATTAAAATACCTACTGTTTGGATTTGTGGTGAGAAATGAGATTCAGTACATAGAAATTGCATATTATAGTGTCCAGCTATTATTAAGTGCAAAGTAAATGATAGTGGCTATTATTATCACTGTTCGCATTATCATGAGTTTATTTTATATATTCAGACAAACCATTAGATTCTTGGCCTTTTTCCCCTTCTTAAGAATTTCGACCTAAAGAAGTTCTATTTTAAGATGATTTCTACAGAAAGCTAACCTCATCCTATTCTCATTTATTTTTATCATTTACCTATCAAAGCCTGTGTATTTTACACAGGTATTCTACAACTCCTCAAATGCACCAATCCTCTGAAAATATTAAGATTCAATGAAAAACGATAGAAATTTCTTTAGAACACTTTCTTTGCCAATTTCAAATCCTCAGGGTCCTTCATGATACTGTTACATAGAAATTACTTAATGATGATCTGGTGAACTATACTTCATGACAGTTTATAGTTTACACAGTACTTTCACTTTCATGACCTCATTTGGTCTCCAAAATAATCCTCTGAGCAAAGAAGGGTGAGCATTTGTATCCCCATTTTTCAGATTGGAGAAATGGAGACCCAAGTTGCACAATTCAGCACACGCGGGCTGAAAGACTCACTCACGTCATGCTAGATGAGTGATCCTGAATGAAAGGCGAGACAGAGAAATAGTTAATTATACAGGGGAAGTTTAATTCAGGAGTGAAGTTCTAAATGTACTTGGAGTTATAAACGAAGTAATGACCTCATCTGGACCCACACTGTGCATTCGTTCACTAGAGAGACTTGGCACAGGAGGACTCTCCCTGCACAAAGTGACAGAATTGTTCAATACTGAAAAATCTGGGTCATTTGGACTATTGCCGCACAATGGAATCTAAATTAAACAAAATGCCCTACATAGGATTCTGGTATGCAGTAAATGGTATCATTATTATTATAAATTATATTACTCTTTGTCTGGTCTTGATTAGACCACCTGGGCTTTTATGTTCCTCCTTTGGATTTTAAGCTTCTCTCAAACCTCTTTATAGCTCTTCCTATCACGAAAATCACAAGCATACAGCAGGTGCTTAATAAATGACTGTTGAAAGAATTACAGTGCTTTCACCACTAGCCTTTAGTTGTCCATGGGGAAGGCAGGACCAGCTGGACCCATCTTCACCAGGGCCAGCCTGTAAGTTGTGGTAAATATATAGCAATCCCAGCATCTTAATTGATTTCCTAATACCTTTATTTTTCCTAAAATCTGCCTTCAGTACCACCCCAATGCATTAATGAGTCAATGGAGAATCAATGTGAGTTGGGTATGTTCTGATTAATCTCTGCCTAGAAGAACCTGCCCCTACTGGTGTGATTCTGCCTTCAGTCCTGAGAACCCAATGGAAGCAGAGGCCAGACAGAGATAAACTTTAAAAAAAATCTAATGCGGATTTTTAAATGTGGTGGCTATTTTGTTACAGTTTCATTTTATCTGAATAATAAAATAACTTTAATAATAGCAGAGAGAGGGAAGATCTGAGGGAAAGAGGAAGAGGAAAGGAAGAAAAATGAAGGGAGGAGGGAGGAAGGGAAGGAATGTGAGAAAACTAAGTGACTGGGAAAAGGAGAGGGTAAAGAAAGTCCATTCACTTCACTACAAAACAGAATAAAACCGTAGAGAAAGGATCTCTCCAGTGAGAGAAAGGAACCCTTTCTGCAGAATCAGACAGCCCACGAGAAAAAGAAAAGGGCTTTTGAAAAGTAATAAATTCAGAAACTATAGATTGCGTCAGTTCATTAAGGGTGTTTTCAAAATCATTTAAAATAAAAAATGGATCCACAGTCACATTGCCTTGAGATACTTAAGGGAAGTTACTTGTAACAAAGACAGTTGTGAAATCTTTTTTTAAAATATGCCCTACATAATAGCAGAAAAACTAGGAAAGCAGTCTCCTTCATTCCTCAAAAAAAATCTATAATAATCCATTTGACTTCAAATGCATCCACTCAATGGAAAAACTATAAAATTAAATGTTATATTTAATTAAATTTAGCTGATTGACCTAACCAGGGTATAGAATTAGAAATCCAATCAGCATGTATTTTCCTCTAAATATGAACATCTCTAAAATGTAACTTTGTCGTTCTTAATATGAAAATTGAAGAAAATTACATACAACTTTGAATTGTAACCAAATTGTAACCAAATATCTGCATCTCAGAAATGTTGGTTTTAACATGTTTACTCAAAGCTCCCACATGCATGTTCATGATCACACGCACACGTGCACACACACACGCTCCTAGGCTCCCTTTTCTAAGTATACACACATTACTCCCTCTCTCAACTCCACAAAACATCCGTCATTTTGGAGACATTTTATGATTGTGTAGAGAGGATCAGGTGTGTGTTGCATGGATTTTATATTCGGTTCTTTTCCTGTTTTTCTATTTTAACAAGAAAAAGGCACGGACCCTTAATTTAGACCTTATCCTTCAGCCTTGACCCAGTTTTAGCTGCACAGCTACATCTTGCCTGATTCAAAGATTCTCTTCAGCAATTTTTAGTTTGCTTTGGGTCATTTCCTGTATCTGGTCAGGTACATCGTCCTTATTAGAATGAAATTTCTTAAACTTTGAAATAAACAGAGGCTTGTATTTTTATAAACGTTATCTTCTAAGAATACGTGAGAAATGTTTGGGAGCAAAAAAATTTCTTTACTCTAAAGCCATTTTTTTTTTCTTCATGAAAGATTAATTTTGGATCCGGTGAAATGCAGTAGCAATATTTATGGTAAAATGTTTCTTTGCAAACTCAGTTTGGTAGCGTTGGTGAATTCCCAGGGGATAACAGGAGTTCTCAAGGATAACAAGGAAACATGATTTGTTGCACTACATATTTCCAATTGTTTAAACTGCTTATGATACCATAAGGGTATTAATTATTTTTGGATTAAGATCTGCATCAAAATATAGTCTATTTATAAAACAAGTCTTTGCTTCCTAACATATTCGCTCAGACCCCAGGTGGCTTCCAAATGCAGAAGCAGACATCCTGGTTTTAAAGCTCAGATCGAATGTACGTTATTCGGAAACCTTAAACATGCTTTCATCTGCAGAACCTTGTTCTCCTTATTTTAGTTTTCTGAAATATTTATGTGTTTTCTAATCTTCACATGCATTATCTTTACAAAATGTTTTTTTGTTTTGTTTTTTGTTTTGTTCTTTGTTTTTTTTTTAACCCACAAAGTGCTTACTGAGCTAATCAAATGTAATCATTGGAACTATCGCTCCCAAAGCTATGGGACTGTGTGGTCAAAATGGATGGCTGAGGCTGTGCACCTCTCTTTGACATGGCCCTCTTTATCCCTGGAGGACAGCAAAGGAAGCCCTGGCAGGAGGCAATGTAAGATAGAACAGTGTTTCTCAAACTGGGGTTCATTTTGGATCCCCAAGGAGCTCCAGAGCAGGGTCTGCAAATTCCATCAGAACTCCATCACAGCGTATATGACAGCGTACATTTCCAACCCAAAATAAATTAATTATGAGCATATTCTGGCTTTTCTACCTAGGCTTTAGAGCCCAGTATACATTCAGGCAATTTTAGTGCCCAGGTTGGCATTTAGGGTTAGATTTACACTGGCATCCAGTGCTTAGTGCAGTGATAATTTCCCCTGTTGGAGAAATAAATAGGCATTATGAAAAGAGGCAGCCTCTCCTCATAGACGCCCAAAAAACCTGGGCTCCTTTTGTGCCTCTGCACGACTCCACTATACAGAGTCTCCTTCTGCCCTGTCCAGCCCTGGCAGCAGGGTGGGGCCTCCTCCTGAGCCCCTTAAGAGCTTCTTTCAGCTTCCCCAGGGAAGGGACAACTCTGGACATATTATTAATATCATCATTTCTGCCAAGTGCCCTCCTGTGACCCTGGGTTCCACAAGCAGGACTGACAGATGGCACCTCAGTGTCACTTCTCTTACCAGTGAAAGCCAAGCATGGGCTTTATTTCTGTGGATCACCAGGAAGAGAAACTGAAATAAATGCCCCAATTCTTACAGAAAGCGAACGTACAAAACACAAGGAGATGTTCCCTGTTGCTGGGGTGCTCCACCTTCTCCTTGACTTCTCTGGGTCAAGACAAGAAAATGGTATTTATTCTTTTATCCTGGACAAAAGTCCCTTGGAGAAAGATTTGCAGGACTAGGGGCTGCTGAGCCTGGAAGTTCTGCTTCTTCCTCCATTATCAAGCCCCACGTTGGGGTCTCAGGAGAGCTGCAGGGGAGCTGGCGGGGAAACTGTTCCATTAACTGCATAGGAACTGGTGCGGATCTCTCCGGGTGTGTCTTCCTCTGTGCTCCAATAACACCTGATGTTCCTCTACATTTTACAGACACACATTTAATTTTGCTCCATTATAATCATTTGCAGAACTGTAAAGAAAATAGATAAGTACTATGAGGGCAGAGACCTTCTCTATGTCTCTTATGTCCACTCCTTTCTGCCTCTCTGCCTGTTAAAGTGATTGGGGCATTTAAACAATATCCTCGCCTGGGTTCTTCTCCCAAAACAACTGAATTGAATTTTGGGGCAGACAGATATGAGAACCTGTGATTATGCCACCATTTTACCTGGTCGTGGGCTGCAGGTAAGCGCCTCTCCTGTCTAGAGACTAAAACTTAGAAGTGATATAAGGCATTTAATTAATCTTCAAGTTCAAGTTCATATTATTCACTATTTGCCCATGTCTTGGAGACTTTATTTTCTCATGTAATCCCCACAAAAACCCTACAAGATCACCATTGCATTACCCCCATTTTACAGATAAACAAACTGAGGCTCAGAATAGGTAAACAGTTGTCCCAAAGCACAATTAAAAAGTGTCAGGGCCAGTGGGTTTGAAATACCAGCCCATTATATTAGGGTGTGTAAAGCCAAGCACTTAACATCTGTGAATGTCAGTTTGGTGTTGTATAAAATAAGGATCATAATACAGATCCTATGAGGTTACTGCAGTGGGGGCAGGGGACACATAACAGGCGATCAATGTTCATTCTCTTCTCTTTGAAAATGCACACATCAGGAAGGGAAGGGCCTTGCCTTTTCTATAACATATTACCTTCATAAAACCCATGAACATAAAAGTCTTTCCGATTGTCTCACTCTTCTCACCACATCCTTTACAGAACGACCAAGATCAGATAAGGTTCTAGTGCTTTTGGAAGGTCTCCAGCATCCTGAGCAGAGCAGAGAGCTGTTTGCCTGGAAGTGTGCCATTCTTCTGTCCTACCCGCGATACTGCTTGGCTGACTCACACTCTGGTGTGGGTCACTAAAGCCCCAAATTTAGCTTTTCACAAAATGCCAGGAAAGTTTGGGCTCTCTTTATAATGTTTTAGAACTTTTTCTACCATAGATTGGTCATATCTTTCAACTGCTGCTAATAGAATGTATATTTTTAAAATTTTTTCTTTAAATTGTAAAATGCAAATCTAATAAACACTGATGTTACAGATCAAATAATTTACAAAGCCTATGTAGAAGGCAAAAGTTAAAGATTCCTCCCCGATCCCTTCCTGCTATCCTATGTGTTTGCAGTTTGGCAAAGTCATAAGCAATTTGATTCTACAAGGAGCTCTGTTCGAGAAGACAATAAAATATAAGAAATGTAATAGCGTATTCTAACTTTTAAAACCATTTTTTGTCACCAAATGTTGATGGATTGCAATTTTTTAAATGAAACTATTTTATGGAATCTTTGAGATGGAGGAGATCTATGTGGCCCAACCTGCTCATTTTTCAGAGGGCTCCGACACCTTCTTCAATGCTACACGGGGCATGGCAGGGCCAAGGCTCAAAACAGCATCCCTGGCCTCCTTCCCAGGCCTCTGATCCGAGGCAATAATCCTTACAGGGATCTGTCCTGCCTCTGTGGTTCCCTCACTCTGTACATAAGAGCTGGCCAAGAAGCCAGGCACATAGGGAGCCCTCCATAAAGATTGGCTTGTTTTATTCCATTTCCACACTGCTTAATGCATTCAGAGGAATGAAGTAGCTGTGTAAGCAACTATCTTCTCTTATGGGGGTGAAGGAGAGATTTGTCCTATATGACAATAACCAAGTAATTTAATCCCTCTAAATAATAGTATCCAAAAATTGGTGTCAATAGCCCTACATATCCAAATATAACATGACTTACGTTAAAGCAACTTGCAAACTTTCCTTTGTTATACAAGTAATTGTAAATCTGTATTTCATAACATTTTATAGTTTCTAAGATATCTTCCTATAGGACATCTTCAAATGCATCAGCTTATTTAACATGTATGACAACATGCCGACCTACAAGCATAAGATGAGGGGATGTGGTATGAAGTATTATGCAGGGCCTCAGAGGACCTAAAGTTCAGTTCAAGTTCTTTGGTAACTTTCCTGCCAGTACGGGTCCGAGATCACATAGTCCAAGTCCAAATCCCATTCCTGGGAGTGCACAATCCTTGACAGTCATAATCCAATGGGGCTTCCCAAGTTCTTTTTCATGTACCACCAATATCAAGCCGCTGACCTCAGTGCTCCCACCAAACTGTGCAAAGCCACTCTGATGCACGACGCATTCCAACATCTTCACACCTTTGCAGTGCTGCTCCATTTGCCTGGAACACCTTCCTTAATTCTGAACCTGGAAGACACAGACTTATTTGGCAAGACCCAGCTCGAGTATCATCTCCTCAGTGCAGATTCCCCTGGCTCTCCGAGGCAGAGTTAGGATTTGCCATGTTTTGTTTTTATGCATCTGCTTCTATTATACAAAGCAGTTTAATCACGGCCATCATAGAGAGATACAGAAACTGTACTATGCTTAATTTTCAGAGTGGCTTGAGGGCAGGGATTATGTCTCCTTGGGCACAATATTTGCATAAAGTAAGTTTTCGGTGACTAGTGGTTAGATACATGGATGAATGGAAGGATAGAGAGATGGCAGCATAAACTAGAAGTGCTAAGACTCAGTGGGGTGCAACATGCAGACAGGTTAGGAAATAGAATTTCTAGGTCATCTGGATCTGGGCTCTTACTGCAGATGGGTGTTCTTGGGCACATAATTTAATCTCCCTGGGCCTCATCCTCTAACTGTGAAATCACTCTCTACCCTACTGCACTTAGCTGTGAGCCCCCCAGAAGTGCGAGATAGGGATTTTCATTCCACTTGCCACAGCTTCCTCCCTGCAGGTCCCTCGACTGAGAGCTCAGCCCCTCTTCCACCCAGCCCTGTGTCTGGGTCCCTGTGACCCCACACACCCTTAACTCCTCCAGGCCAGGCATGATAACAGCATCCCTTTTTTGCCACCCCCAGATACTTCACTGTCTTTTGTGAATTCCCTCTATCCTGCCCATACCTTTTAAGTGGTCTCTTTATTAAACTGCTCTCAAATTAACGAATTTGAGGGTGCCATCTGTTTCTTGCTGGAACCCCAGCTGACATAATGGGAAACATCCTTTATACCTCTCAGGGTCTTTGAGTAGATTAAATGTGATCATTGATATAAAGCTCTTTGAAATACTCTCAGGGTCTCTGCTGCTAATTTATGTGGTGAATAAAGCTAATGATCTCTCCTATGTGGGTGAATGCAAAGCCCAAACAAGATGTTGCTTCCTATGTAAAGTGGTATATAAATCTAACTTCCAGCAAATATTTCATGGTAAAGTCACACTTGGAAATGGAGAGATCCCTTCTGCACGTCCTGGCTTGGAGCAGAGCCAGCCAAGCCTGGGCTGACGTGCCCGCGGTGCCCAGGGGAAGCGCACAATTGCACGCCAGGGAAAACCAGGCTCCATATACATTTGCTCAGCTCCCGGGGGCACATGCGATGGATGCTGACAGAAAGAGGACATGATGTCAGGGAAAAAGTCCCCTCCCCCATCTGTTCCAGAAACAAACCAATTATTGACCTGGATTGATTCTCTTTCTGTTAGTTCCTCTAAAACAACACCTGTATCCGATTTTAACAAGTGACAGTGGCAGGTTCACCAGAATTAAATACATAAGGTCTGGTAACGAGTTTGCTTTTGTTTCCACAGGCTGAGTTGAAGACCCCTCTTATATTCCGGGTGCCAAGAACTATGAACAGACAGTAAGTACCGTGGTATCCCTGTGACCCCAGCTCCCTTCTCTTACTGGGGACAGGAGTCAGATCCTGGAAGACAAACTGAGGAAGGGTGCAACGTGGTCTCCACCTCTACGTGGTGGGGAGAGGATTTCCTGAGGGGACAGAGTTGATGTGCTTTGGTGTTCAGAGAAGTCCTTTGTCAGTAACAGCACTTTGCTGTAAGCAGACCACTTGTTCTCACCCAGCATGCTGAGATGAGATATCCCAGCACCGGGATGCCAGAAGGGCACTCGGAAATACCCTCAGTCACTTCACATCCATGAGTGTGAAGGAACAAGTAAGACGACAGTGATTTATACATTTTTTCCCACAGGAGATCCTGGAGTCCAACTTTCTCTTTGTGGACACCTTGACTGTCAATTTAGGATAACGGAGTGTGTAACCAAAACAAAAACAAAACACCATCCTGTACCTGATGTCTATGAATATAGTAAAAAGATAGAAGGCCTTAAAGGTTTAAGAAATATTCATAATGAAAAAAGAAAACTTTTAAATTGAGAAGATTTGGTGTACTAATTTTAAAATTACTTATCTATTTGTTTCATTTATTTTGCTAGTTGGAAAGATGCCATCATTATTCTCCTTTGCTGAGAGACGGCACTGGGAAGAACATGAATTTCCGAGTCAGACAGACCTAGTTTAAATCCATTGCCCCATCACTTTACAGCTATATGATGTTGGGGACATTCCCTCTGGATATTCAAGGAGTTACTTAACCTGCTGGAAAGCAAGATCTGGCCCCGAGGAGGAGCCTGTCTCCTGGGTGGATCTCCTGGTCCCAGAGTGGCCCTGGAGACAGCCCAGAGTGACCAGGCAATGGCTGTGTCCCTCAGGAGGGCACTCAGTGGAGAGCGGGGGTCCAGAGGGATGTGGAGGGAGCAGCAGGTACTGTACTAGCCCAGCATCTCAGCTGCCCACAGACGCCCACTGGTGTCCAGGCTGAGCAACCTGACCCCAGCTAGGCCCACGGGGTGGGAAAACTGGGTCTAGTTCTTTTCCTCTTGCCATGAAAAGTGTAATGGGAGCTCCTGGCACACAGTCTACAGATGGGCTCCTCATGTGACCAGAACTAAACTCATGGATCACCTCCTCTGTGCCAGGTGCTGTGGCCTCCTTTTCCTCTTCAGTCCTTACCGTGGGACTGCATGGCAGGTGTTGCTAGCTTCTCTGCGCATTAGCTCCCTTGCCTAATGACTTGTCTGAGATGGCACAGAACGTACTGATAGAGATGGGGCTGGAATTCAAGTCTGCCTGACTCCAAATCCAGTGCTCCTTCCATCACCGCACTCTGTGGGAAACAAAGAGGCACAAGCAAGGAGTCAGGCTAGCGTCCATCTGGGCGAAGATGATAGTTAACATGTGGTTTCACAACAAAGAGGATGAATTCTCAGGCCCGAAGTTATCATTGGGGATAAATGTGGCAAACAGCAATTTCAGTAGAAGCCAGAGGAATTAGAGGTTCGTGCTGATGGAATAAGTAGTAAGGCAGGTATATTATTGTCCTGGGACAGTCATAGCAAATGACCACAAACTGCGTGCTTCAAACAACAGGAATTTATTCTCCCACGGTTCTGGAAGCTGCAATTCCAAAATCAAGGGGTCAACAGGGCTTTTCTCCCTTCAAAGCCTCAAGGAAAGAATCCGTCCTTGCCACTTCTAGCTGCTGGTGGTGCCAGGTGCTCCTCGGCTTGTGGCTGTGTTGCTCCAATCTCTGCCTCCGTTTCACATGTGTGTCTATAGCTTCTCCTCTTCTGCCCATCTCAAATCCCCCTCTGCCTCTCTGTTATAGATACTTGTCATTGGATTTAAGGCCCTCCTGGATAATCCAAAATAATTTCTTATCCAGATCCTTAACTACATCTGTAAAGACCCTACCTCCAAATATGATCACACTCACAAGAGCCAGGGATTTGGACATGAATGTATTTATTTCAGAGCCACCATTCAGTCCATTGCAGCAGGTTTTATTTTCACACTCACTCCCCTCTTTGGGGGTAATGTGGGATCACGTTGACAATTCTGGCAATGTTTGCTATGAGCTTCCTTCTGGTTGTGTATTTGAGACCCCCTACCCTTCTGTCTCTGCTTCTATATCTTTTGGTGATTTTAACCTGTGCCAGTGGCCTAGTCTATAAAGAAAATAAGTCTCTGCCTTTCATGAGACTTTAGGTGGCTTCGTTTTTTAGCCAGGAAGTTGGTCTCTTTTTGGAAATATCTTCTGAACAGGCTTTCCAAAGGGTAGAGTTATTATTTCAGCTTTACCGTCACCTCAATATGAAGCAGGCAACGTGTGCACCAGGGGAGAGGCCAAATCGTCATCACTAAACAAACATTAACTTTCTCCTTACTAGAATGAGCCAAAGTGGAGCCTACACATTTGACTATCTCATACCATGGTATTAGGAATGTGCCTTGCTAAATAACTCTTCTCCTTCTTTTCCAAAGCTCCTAGCATCCTTTTCTTTCCCTAGTCCCCATCAATCCGAATCTCTTCTTTATTCTTTCATCTTGTGCAGCCTCGAATCAGCCAATCCATCTAGGACCAAGGTGGCCTGTCCCCAAATGAAAAGTAAATATTAAAATTAGAACCTCCCTCCTGTACACTTACGCATTAAAGGAAACCGCATAAACTGGTCCTACATGCATAAAAAGCAAGCCACCCTAGGATCCTGCACATTTTATTCTCACCCTTTATGGTTTCCAATCCAGTGTGCACTGATCTGCGAGATTTTGTTAGTCTAAGTGCAGACTGTGCATCAGCAGCTTGGGCGTCACCGAGGGGCTTGCTAGAAATACAGAATTCCAGGTGCACAGCCCAACCCAGACATACTAAAGCAGAATCTGTACTTTTACAAGATCCTCAGTTGATTCCTGGGCACATTAAAGTTTGAGACGCTCTGAACTAAAGCAGTGGTTCTCAGCACCATTTCCTTGCTGACACACTCGAGAAGTCATTTACGGTAGTGGCCCAGATATGACTCAGAGAAGACAGCCGCATCTCAGACTTTGTGCAAATGTAGTTTGGAAATGTGTGCTCCACCCCACCCCATACACAGGCAGAAGTTTTGTTCTGCTGTGCCTTGTGGGCGAGCACTTGCTTCCTCTGTGAAAATTATTAATCCAGTTAATTCAAGTCAGTGGATTTTAAACCTGATGGAACATTAGAATTACCAGGGAAACTCCAAGAAAACAAGTTCAGTGTCCTTCTCCAGATCAAAAAAAAATGAGAATACCTGGACATTGGTCTTTTTATTTTTTTAATGCTCAGCTGAGTTTATTCTACAGCCAGGGTTGAAAAATGATGTCTTACAATTCTATAACCTGGAATCCTGAATGATCTTTGTAATTATGAGTAATTCCTCACTATCTGTCTCAGTCTGCTTGGGCTGCTATAACAAAATATCTTAGACTAGGTAACTCATAAGCAACAGAAATTTATTTCTCACAATTCTGGAGGCTGGGAAGTACCAGAGCAAGGCACTAGCAGATTTGGTGTCAGGTGAGAACCTGCTTCCTGGTTCATACATGGCTATCCTTTTGCTGTGTCTTCGCATGGTAGAAAAGGCAAGGGATCTCTCTGGGGTCTCTATTAAAAGGGCACTAATCTCATTCATGAGTGTTCTGCCCTTATGACCTAATCACTCCCCAAACACCCTACCTTCTAGTACCATCGCCTTGTGTGTATATGTGTGTACTTATGCATGTATATGTGTGCATACATGTATGTATACACATATAAGTATATGTACATGTATTCTGATATAACATCATCAGTCCAGTGAAAAGCACTTATTTACTGAGTATATATTATATTGGGCACTGAACTAAGTGAGACACCTAGTTTGCTTGTAGGAGCTGCCTCCCTTATAAAGATGAATGAGATCTAGTCCCTGCCCTCAAAGAATGTTAGCCATTTTAGTATTATGTAGAAAGTGATGCAGAAACTCTGTAAGAACTAAGAAGGGGCCTTGGTGTCATGATTCTAAATTGCTTCTGAAATTAGCAGGCTACTTCCCATTGACTTTCCATGCAACACAACTCGCAGCTTCCCTAACAATCAATTAAGCTACATAAAGCCTCAGTCCTCAGAGTACATCGGCACTGCCAAAGAAGGGCAGACATTACCCCATGAGGGCTGGACAAAGGAGTCTTGGGATTTGGTTTCCAGGATCTCCTCATCGTTCTGGACAGAACTGATAAGAACCTTGAGGCTGCAGTTCTGAGTGTTTTGGAAGAGACAAGGTCATGAGAGTGATTGCATCAAGGCCGTTTCCAGGAAGCCACGGCCCTGCACTGGCCAGGCTCCTGGAGAACTTGAGTGGAAGTCACTCCCATACACCCCAGTGTGGACCAATGGGAGAAGGGGGCCTCCGAGTGTCCACTTTGAAATAATGCTAAAATAAATAAATAAATAAATAAAGGATAAAAGCAAACTAGTTTTGTTCATTGGCAAAATTATCCCTAGTTCTGATAGAAGTTTTAGGAAATATACAAAAGTACAAAGAAGAAAAAGAAAATTACCAATTATGCTAGTGCCCGGTACTACTACCCTGCTGCCTAAGATTTCTCAGGTCATTTTTCTATACCTATGTGTAAGATTTTAAAATTTTAGAAAACCTACTTTTAAAACTCATGTTAAGTCATTCGTTCAATAATACTGTTTTATATTGTGAGCATTGTCCCACATTATTAATTTCTTCAAAATCATGGTGTGTTAAAGCTACTACATAAATAAGCTTTGCAACCCCTTCTCCATAATTTCAAAGTCAAAAAGCTTGGAAATACTGCAAGATTTTTGTACCTAATTTGACAGCAAAACCTAACCTGCAAGGGGGGTGAAGTAATGTGTGTTCTTCATTTATCCCAATCAATGTCACCATCCACATGTTTCACTACAGAAATATTAGTATGTTTAATGGTCAGGGGTTGCTCCAGTCCTCACTGGGGATATTGCATAGTATACAGCATATGCACCATAGCACTTTTCTAAAATTCACAGATTCTGAATTCCTGGCCCTAAGAAATTTGGATCAAGTGTGGTGAGCTTGTATTTTATCTGGCAGTTTACTTTATCATGCCCTTGGCGTTGGACATTTAAGTTGTTACCTATACAGTTTTATGAGGTAGTTTTATGACCAAGATTAAACTTAACACTATATACTCTAGGAGTATTAGGGCAGGCTGTGTTGTGATGTTCCCCAGCAGGCAATGCTGTGTGAGCTGTTGTACACTACGCTTCTGCCATAATAGTCTAGCATTACATGAGAACACAGGTTCAAATTATCTGGCAATAACCTAGTGTTTCTTTTCTTGCATCGGGGAACATATCTTTCATATTTTCTTATTTTACAAAGAATTTTAATGGTAAGAAAGAAAACAATAAAATAGAGATTTAGAGGCAGGGAGAGTCTGGGAGGTTGGGAGTCTACCTTCCACACATGGCTGTAATTCCCTTAGCAATAGTTCTGTGAGTCAGAATTGAGACTCTGTTCAAACGTTCTTTAGGATAAAGTGCTGACCACCTTGAGGCAGTGGGTTAGGAAACAGTAAGAAAATGTATCTTTGTGTTGATATCAATAAAGCTTGCTACAAGTCAACATTAATTATTGACCCCATACATTTTGCTAAGCAAAAATAACAGTACTTCCATGCAATACTTTTCTCACTTGAAATCAGCGTCCAGTTATGAGGAGGAAAGTATAAAGAGATTACAAAAATGGTTGGCCACCTCTTCCAGTCATTTTGCTAGTCACTCTGCATGAGGATCTGGGTCATATTTTCCGGCTGCTTGGCACTAAAACACCCTTCTCATGTTGCCGCATAAGACCAACCTTGGGATAACAACTTTCCCAAATGCAGAGTCAGGAGCAAAACCCACATATCTCTGACCCTAAAATCCATGACCTTGTGCCACGTTGAACTGCTTCACGATGACTAAGAACATCCCCCTCATGTGTTTCTCATCAGGGACGCATCACCAAACCAAATGACTATTTAGTTCATTAGAAGCATATTTTCTCTTCAAAACCTCACACAGTAAAACTTATTCCATCCCTTGGTGGGGATTCATATGAGCTCCTCTTGAAGGGACTTAGCTCAATGTCTGGTATACAGGAGATGCCCAATAGATGATATTTCTCTCTGTATGTACGAATGATAAAACTCCACGTAAACTTCAGGTCATTATTTTATTTCTTGACATGTGTGAATAACCCCTGCCTTCAACCTCAGGGAACATCCTCATTTTGATTTTCAGGAATTAATAAGTGTAAATCCCACTGAATCTAGGGAAAACGAGAAGCAGCAACTCTGGCACCCTGAGATCAGAGTCCTACATCCACCTGAGTAGTCAGGATGGCTACCCTCTTAGTTACCCAGAAGTAACTATGAACCAACTCTCCAGCCAACCAGGCCTATCCTCTGATGCTATCAAAGTCACATAGCTAGGATTCAGCTTCGTAGTTGGCTGGTAATTAAAAAGCTGCAAGCTGTGAGAGAACATGGCTGAGATCCAGGGAGAGAGTTTGCCAGAGGTTGCAGACATGGCCAGGGATGCGTTTGCAGGAGCAACAGGTGGGCTTGGCTCTGAGACGCAGTGAAGATGCTCAGAGATGGGGGAGTGGAAAGTTTTAAGATATCCTTCCTTCTCTGTTAATGCCAAAATTACCAGCAGGCGATGGAACTGGCAAAGTTAACTAGTTTATCACCACTTGGGAAAATTTCAGCTAAACAAACTCAGTGTCCTGCCAATCGTCCACAAGCTTGGACTTTTCATGGTTATGGTCTTTTACGTCACAAAGAATAATAAAGGCTGTGATGGGCCGGGCGCGGTGGCTCACGCCTGTAATCCTAGCACTCTGGGAAGCCAAGGTGGGCGGATCATTCTGAGCTCAGGAGTTCGAGACCAGCCTGAGCAAGAGCGAGACCCCGTCTCTACCAAAAATAGAAAGAAAATTAATTGGACAGCTAAAAATATATATAGAAAAAAAAAATTAGCTGGGTACGGTGGCGCATGCCTGTAGTCCCAGCTACTCGGGAGGCTGAGACAGTAGGATTGCTTGAGCCCAGGAGTTTGAGGTTGCTGTGAGCTAGGCTGATGCCACGGCGCTCACCCCAGGCAAGAGAGTGAGACTCTGTCTCAAAAAAAAAATAAATAAATAAAGGCTGTGATGTAGTTTATATTTGAATTTATTGTTATCACGTAAGTAATGTATATTTATCGTAGGATATTTAAAAATATAAAAATATTAATATATACATAAAAAGCTACAGCCAATCAAATCATCGAAAAACAGTTGCCATTATTGTGCATTTTCTCTTAGGCATTCTTGTACAACTATGCATTCTATTTTGTTTTTTAACTTAATGTATCCTAAGTATTTTCCAATGTTACTAAAGTCATTTTTATAACTATCCAATCTTTCATCATTTAGGCACCCTATGTTTGTATTCTTCCACTGCTCGAAAACAATACAACTCAGGAACTAATTTCACAAACTCTATTAATATAATCATTTCCAAATGTTAAAATGCTATGTTTTATTACCTGGCAATCAACAAAAGTAATTACTCAAGGAAATATTATAAGCTAAGCCTGATTTGGAGAACCTGATCCATGATGACAATTTATAACAAAAACACAGTATTCAATTATGCAAACATACAGAGAAATTGGGAATAAGGTCCACCATTTATGGTTGGGTACTCCACAAAGGCCAAACCACCAGTCACTTGCATGCCTATACCTTATATCTAGCCAACATTCCCCTACAGATAAGACATAGGGAGGGAGGAAAGTTCATGTCATGAAAAGTTTTGGTCAAATACAAGGGAATCTCATATCAAAATAATATGACCAAATATTGCCGGAAGTTTTGGCTAGATATGATTTGGGGCCAATATCAGGACTTTCTAGAAAATGTATCCATTGGAAAAAGAAAAAGGGATTTCCTGGAGTCCTGGCTGCCTGCAATTTCAGAATTTTGGGTGAAGAAAGACCACCCTATAGGACATTCCCTATTCAGAGGTGCGTTTATTATGTATGCATCCACCTCCTTTAGCTTGTGTGGGCCTGCAACAATTTGACCAACAGACTGACAGATAGGGCACTGTGTCAGGTCTGGGCGTAGTCTTTAGCTGGCCAGCCACTCTGCTTCCTGCCTTTGCAGCCAGCTCCTGCCAAAGCCACATGCTGTAACCGCCCTGCTGTGAGAAGCCCAAGCCATGTGGAGAAGCCCTGGGGAGACAGCCCATGCAGAAACAGGGAGGTAGGGGGGCCCTGGGCACCTGACATAAGGAAATTTCCTTATTTCCTACATGAAAGCCAAGGAGCTGGTCTGGGCATTCAGCCCGGTTCAGCCTTGAGATAACCATCTGAATGAAACCACCAGAGAACCCAAGAGGAAACCACCCAAAAGAGAAGCAGGAGAGATAAAAATAAATCATTTTGAGCTACAGTTTTGGAGTGGTGCGTTAGGCAATAAATGACTGGAGCAGGTATTATCTGCTGTTTTTATGATCATAGCAATCATTGCTTCATGGAAGGCCCTTGGCTGTTAGAGATTCAGGATATAATTTAGAGATTCATATGACTTTATATTCCACCTTGAAAACATTCATTTGAGATGAGAATGACAATGAATTGACAACAAATATTGGGTGAGCAGGATGCTAACAAGAGGTCCTTTGTTTCAAGTGTGTGCAAAGTGCTAAGGGAACCCAGAGGAGTGTGTGGTTATTCTGTTAGGGAGAAAATGCTGGAGACTGGTGTGGGGTATTACAGGTGGCATCCTCACAGAGGAGGTGACATGTGAGCTGACCTTGGGGAATGGTGAGATGTCACCAGGCAGTAAATGGAGAAGACAGTGGGGATAGATTTTCATAAGTAATTACAGCAGCTAGAAAAGTTCTATCCAGATTTAATGTAAAGAGTAACATTAAATTGAATGATAATTTGACTTTCGTTGCTTAAAAGCTGATTCTAAGTAATTGGAGAGATAATTTTTTGACCACTTATGATAGATGATGGAATTTAATTTTTCATATTCCTTGATTGGTGGGGAAAAGGAGCTGCAGTGCAAAACCAGACAGAGAATAAAAGCCTGAATTCGGGTGGTAATTTTTTTTCAGTGTGGCAAAATTATTTATTACATATAAAATACTCTTGGCAATCAAAATTTTTTTTATCTCTTGGTCTATCCTCACCAAGTATGTAACTGAGCACAAGTCTTATGAAACTATAAAAAGTGAAAAATTCAATATGCAATAGATGCCTTTTTTCACCCCATATGAAACTGCTGAATTTTGATAAAAATTCAATGTATTATAATTGCGAAACCCTGAAGTAATGTTTAAAATCCTATGTTGGCGGGATAGATTCTGCTGCCCTGCAATGTTTCTTTTTGGATAGGCTGCAATTAGAGGCATTTATGGTGCCATTTGTTTCAATTGTTGTTTTTTTGCACAAAAATTCTTTAAACAACGAAAATTCTACATCCAGTTCAGCGTCTGTAGACTTCTCTAAGAGTCTATCTGTGAAGATCCAAGAAGTTTTATGAAGAAGAAACATGAAGCATTTCTTTACCACCTTTGGCAAGGTTGCATTTTCTTTTATTTTTTAATTGCTTTAAATATTGATTAGATACAAAAGAATAATTATAAAATATGCATAAGGTATAAAGAATAATAAAACAGTTACGATACATGTACTCATTCTCTGTTCTTAAAAATGATCATTATTTTTGATGGTTTCATTCACTCTTCCACAATCACAGCCCCTCATATGGGGAAAAACTACCCTGAATTTGGGGTTAATTATTCACTTGCTTTGATTTTTAGTTTATATCATTAAAAATCTTTGGTTTTGCTTGCTTTTGAGGCTTTCAGCCAAGAGAATCATATTGCAAGATATATTCTTCACCCAGACTACCTGGCTTTGACAATTTATTCTACCAGTTATGAGCTGTGAGATCTTCAGCAAATCAGTAAACCTCATTGTCCTGTTTTCTCATCTGCAAGATGGAAATAATAATAGCTTCTACTTTGTATGTTCTTGTGAGAACAAAATGAGCTAATTTATCTAAGACATTTAAAACAGTGCCTGAAACATAGTATGAGCTATGTAAATATTAGTCATTATTGTTTTACAATCTGTTTTATGACTGCCCCAATTTACATTCCAAAGATAATCCATGCTATTTTGGATAGCCACAATTGCTTCATTTTCATGGACATATAGTATTTCCTCATGTGAATAGAACACTATTTATCCCCTGTCCAGTCAATGGGCATTTGAGCTGTTTCCTGGATATTGCTTACACCAGTGTTGCTAAGAACATTCCAGTGTGAAAGTCTTGATGCACACATTCCAGAGTATCCATCTATAGAGTATATTTTTAGGATTGAAATTTCTGGGGCTCAGAGCATGCATACCTCCAACTTTACCAGGCAATGTCAAAATTTCCAAAGTCACCATGACATTTTACACCTTTTACCCACAAGTGTGTTTAAGTGACCCAGTTGTTTCATGACCTTATCAACCTTCCATACCGGCAGTTTTAATTTTTACCAAACTGGTGGGTGGTTTTAATTTGTATCTTGTTGACTATGGTGTGGTTAAGCATCTTTTCAGATATTTATTAGCCATTAAGTTTTTCTGTTCTGCTTGTTCAAATGTTTTGCCCACTTTTCTGCCAGGCTTTTTGTCTTTTTATGTTGATTTTTGTGCATTACTTATTTATTTTGTATGCTTTTCCCAGTTCGTGATTTGAATTATCATTCTCTTTTTTTTTTTCTTTTTTATTTCAGCATATTGGCATTCTCTTTTGATGCTCACTTTTTGTGACCATAATGTCAAGGCAATGGACCATAACAAACTTTTCTTTATGATTCATTCATTTTGTGTATTGTATAAAGAAACTTGTCTTGGCCAGAGATCATAGCTTCGTACTGAATCCCAAACATCATGAAGTCTACCTTTCACTGCTATGTCTTTCATCAGCCTGGAGTTGATTAATTTGTGTGTGGTATGAGCAGGGGTGGGGATCAATTTGTTTAGTATGGATAAATAATCTACTCATTACATTATAGTGAAGATGCTCTCCCTTCTCCACTGATCTGCAGTGCCAGCTCTGTCAGAAACCAAGGTTTTTGGCTTTTGGTTTTTGGTTTTATACAAGTGAATCTTTTTCTGGGCTGTCTCTTCTATGCCATGTTTAATGTGTCTACCCCATGTCACTTCACAGGTGCTAATCTGTGTAACTTTATTGTAACTCATGACATCTTGGAATTTATATCCTGCCACTTGTACTTCAGCAGCGAATTGGCTCTTAAAAGCTTACCCTTTAATGTATATATTGAAATACACACACACATACTAACCCTGTTGAGATTTTGACTGGAATTACTTTGACTCCACAAGTAACTTTGAAGAGAAATGACATTTTTATGATATTGAGTACTTCAGTTTATGAACATGTTATACACCTCCAGAGAGATCCAGAGACAGAGAGAACGTCTCCAACGTAATTTCATAATGTTTCATACTTTTCTTTCCAAAGGTCTAGACTTTAAAATCCTTGAAGAGATGTTTTTTTAGACACTTTACATGTTTTACTGATATTATGAATGCTAAGATATCAAAATTTTATTTTTTCGTGTTTGTTGCTGGTGTATATTTTTTATAGATGATACATGCAGCAAGCAGAATTTATCAATGCTAATCATCTGTCTATATATTCTTTCAAGTTTGTTATGTAGATAATAATATCATCTGTAAGCAACTAAATTTTATTTCTTCCTCTTCATTTCCTTTACTTTTTTTCTTGCCTGGCTGTACTGGTTAGGACCCCTAAAACAATGCTCAATTAAAGTGGTGATGACAGGCACCCATGTTCTAAACCTTAAAGGGAAAGCTTTTAATGTTTCACCACAAAGCACAAGGCTTGTTTTCAGATTTAGGTAGGCTTTGAATATCAGCTTTAAGACTCTAGCTTGCCAAGAGTCTTTTTAATATATATATTGTAAAGAAGTATTAAATTTAATCAGTATTTTACTGTATTTGCTGAGGTAATTATATATTTTTCTTCTTCTTTTGTTAATGTAATGATTTATGTTAATGGTTTATATTATTTATATTAATATAAATTACTTATGTTAATTTATATTAATGGATTAATGCTAAACAAATCTTGAATTTCTGAGTTAAATTCAACTTGGTTATGACATTATCATTATTTAATATGTTGGTGCAATGAGTCATTAATGAATATTAGTGAGAATGGCCAATAATTTTCCTTTCTCCTACTGTCCTTGCTGGATATTGGCATCAGGTTTGTGCTGGCCTCACCAGGTGAATTAGAGAATGTTTCCTAATTTTCTATTCTGAACAAGAGATTATATAAGAGGCAATAATTTGTTCTTTTAGCAATAAAACTATCTTGGACTAGAATGTCCTTGGGGGAAGATTTTCAACTCTTGATTCAATACTATTGTTGGTTATAAAATTCAGTTTTATTATTCCTTCATGAGTAATTTTTATTGTTACATATTTTTCTAGATACGTATTTATTCACAAATATTCTTTTATCATTTTAAACTCTATTATGCCTATGGTTATGTTTCCTTTTTCATTTCTAATTTTGTCTATTGATGGCTTCCCTTTTATTCTCAATCAAGTTTGCCAAAAGTTTATAAATTTCATTAGTCCCCCATATTGCAATTTCATTTTCCATATGAGTAACTTCTTCCTCTATCTTTATTATGAATATTTCCTGCTGTCTGTGTTCTTGTCATTATGCTTTTGTTATTTCACTGATCTACCAAAGTAGGTGCTTTGGTAATTAAACTGTAGCTGTCCTTCCTTTCTATTATAGATATTTCAGTTATATATTTCTTCATTATTGTTCAATTTTAAGTATTTTATTCCCATTATTATTTATTCTTTGACTTATCACTTGATGATCTGCAAAAATATTCATTTTTTTCTACCTTGTTGTCACTGGTTTCTAATCTAATCATATAGTGGTTGCAATGCATAGCTTTTGCAATGCTCCATGTGTGCTTGAGAAAAAAGTATATACCACCATAATGGCATGCAATGATTTAGAAATATCCACAGGAATTTTTAATTCTTCTATGTTTTAACTAATCTTTTGTCTTTTGTATCAGTTACAAAGACTGGATGTTAAAAATATTTTATATGATGGTAAATTTGTCTTTTTCCTAATACTTATTGCAAATACATGTATTACTGGGACCATAGAATTTTTAAATTATTATATCTTCCTGGCGAATTAATTATTTTATTGTTATATAGTGACAAATTTAAGAAAAATGCTTTTTCCTATGAAGCTTGTTTTGTCTGGTATTTATATAGCAAAGCCAGCTTTCCTTCAGTTAGAATTTTCATGGTATATCTTTTATATCACTTTATATTCAAACTTTCCTATTATTATGTTTTAGGCATATCTCTTATATAATAAAAATCATATAGCTGAATATGAATTTTTAATCTAGTAAAAGAAAAGTGTGTTTTAAATAGAGAATATACTCCATTTACAATTATTGTATTTGCTGGAATTGATCTCCACACTATACTTTGTGCTTTCTATTCCCCCCGCTTTTTCTGTCTCCTATTTGCCCTCTTTTAGTCTGATGTGTGTACATGTATGTTTGTAGACATGCACATATATATATGTATTTTTTCTTTCTCCATTTTACCTCTACTAGTTTGTTAGTTATACCGTTTGCAGGGAACGTGGCCAATGCTCCCCACAAAAAGCCAGGTCCCTTTGGTAGAGTTGCAAGGGATAAGAAAATAATAGAGAAAAATGGAAAATGGAAGAAATAAAAGAATACACTGAGACAAAGATATAGTTTTATAAGTTTATAAAGATTATAGGCAAAGCGGGAGCTCAGGGGGCTTGGACCTCTCCGTCGGTCTCAACAAAGCCCCGAATGAGGTCTTACATGGTAACTTATAGGGAATAGTGAATGATTGCCAGGGGCAACAGATTTACGTAACAGCAGGTAGTTTCTCTCAGGTTAACAGATTTTCAAAAGGCTTCTACAGATTCTTTAACAAATTCTATCTACTGTGAGCAAACGGTTACAAAGTCTTTCAAAGGTTAACTTCTAAATTCTAAGGTAAGTTTATCATTTAACAGAGGGGGTAAACAGAGATATGTTGGCTCCATGTTTATTAGGTTATTGTGAATGGAGACAGGTAGTCTAGAGTGGTTTAAACAAGAGCTTTGCTTTTAGCCATTCGGGAAGCTGTCTGTTCTGGAGGGCACTCCATTGTCAGCTCTCAGCCCGTAGTTTTTAACAGATTCACTTGTGCTTTACAAAGCAAATCCAAACCTTTAGGTCTGAGAAACGTGGCGCCTTGTGGGATACAGCCGCTACTGCCTTTCAGAGACGCCCTTCCGTGTGTAACAGCATTTGAAATGCAAACCAACATGTTCACATATTCCTTCAGGACAAAGCTCTGCAAAACTCCTAAGACAAATCCTGTCCCCATATACGTTTAATATTAATTCATGGAGTGACACCTTCTATTTCTATTTTTGTGATTTCCTCAGACATTTTAATACATAATTAAATTATCAACATCTATAGTTAAAATAATATATTTACCATCTTTTAGAATAGGCATTTCAACACTCTAATTTTGATCACTCACACAATTTATATGCTACTGCTGTCACGTACTTTAATTCTATGTTATTTGTTAATTTCTTAAGACATTAATGTTACTGTTTTAGTCAGTGCTTTTAAATATTTACCCAAATATTTAGCATAATATTTGGTCCTATTTCCTTTACATGTCAAGCTTTCCATTGAGGATCACTTCATTTCAGCATGAAGAACACAATTTAGTATTTTCTTTAGTGAAAGCCCATTGTAAAAAGATACTTTTTGGTGACAAAAAAGTATTTTTGCCTTCATTCTTAAAGTGATGATCTCATTGGACGTATAATTACAGATTGACAGTTACTGTCTCTCAGAAGCATAGGGTTATTTTTCTATGCTCTTTTGCAAACAACAGGTATTAATGAAAGGTCAGTTCTTTTGAAGTTACTTCTTTTCCCTCTGGGTGCTTATAAAATCTTCTCCATGTCTTTGGTTTCCTGCATTTACACTATGATGTATCTAGATGTGAATGTCTTCTTATTTATTTTACTTTGGGTACACTGAACACCATAATTCGCTAGTTTGACATTTTTCGTCATTTCCGAATACCCTAAGTCATTATCTTTTCAAATATTTTTTCACCTTATGCCCTTTCTCATCCTCTTTTGAACTTTGATTAGAAGTATATTGCCTTTCACCTTCTAGCCTTCACATCTCAGCCTCTCATTTGTGGTTTCTGTTTCTTCACTCCCTTCTGAATTCTGAATAATAGATTTTAAGATCTATATTTCCATAATTAATTAATTATCTTTACTTATGTCTAAATAGTCTTAAACCCCATACTGTAATTCTCTTCCCAAACTTATTTGAGTTTACAGTGTCTCCTTTTTATTTCTAATGTCTAAAACCCTTATTTTTTAGTCAGACATAGTATATACATTTGGTTTATATAATATGTTTTGTCCAATAATTTTAACATCCAAACTGAGCAGCTGAGTCTTGTCCATTGTTTTTTCTAACTCTCACTTTGGTGTTTTGTTATCTGAAGGGTTTTCTGATTTTGTCAGGATACTTGTATTTCGTAGGAATTAATCTGTGGGAATTCTTTGAGGCCTGGGTTGAAGGTGTGCTCCTCCAGAGAGCATGTGTGTTTGTTTTTGCCAGGTACTTACAAGGAACTATTAAAACAGGACTTCCTACATTATTCAGGTCAAAGATTTCTGAACAATCTAGACTGAAATCGCCTTTGTGTTTATGAATTCTCAGAGGGAAACCAATTTCTCCTAGGCAGCACTGTTTGAGAGTGCAGAAGGGAGTCTTAGCTCTAGTTCACCCTTACATGGGGGTGGGCCTCCTACTAGGAGCCTCCCAGTAGACTCCACACTGTCCACACTCCTACCAAAGTATTTCACAGTGTAGAGTGTCTGAGCTGTGTTTCAAGTCTCCCATGTCCTGCAAAGCCATGAAAATCAAAGACCATTTTCCCCTGTGTTAGCAGAGTTAGCAAGGAGAAAGTGGATTTCTGTGCTCTACTTCCCTTTCCAGGTTCTCACCTTTATGCGTCTTCATTTAAATTTCAGGCTCTGAGTAGTCCTTACTTCTTACCAGCTGGTAATTGAAAAATAAGTTGCTTCTTTTTTAATAAAAAAACCTGTTTTCTATGAAAGGTTTATTTGAGGTGTCTAGTTTATTATGCTGTAAGAAATAAAAAAAATTCTCCCATGAAATTCAATATTTTAAAACTTTATATTTCAATAAAATTTTAGATAAAAATAGAAGGAAAGAGGATTTCGGGTTTTCATTTCCATTAATGGTGCTCTTATTTTTATCTAAAGAAAAGTAACTCGTCCCTGGGATTAGTGTGTTCTTTGCTTAATTTGATTCACCAAAGTTTTGCAAATGATCATTGAATGAGCATGAATTAAGCTCTTTCTACATGCCAAACTTTGTGCTAGTCCTATTTGGATACATTATCTCATTAGATTTAATCTTCAGACATAAAGGATTCAAGAGCTACCCTATACACTAAAGATGGGAAAGCAAGGTCTCCCTGGTTTGAGGGATAAAAGTGAGGCATTAGCTGAAGTTAGTAAATACAACCCATTAAACCTCTCATTCTCAGGGAAATGCACCTCTCCAATGGTGCCATCTTGAAGTTCCCGAGGGCGATAAGAAGCATGAGATGTTGATATACCTTTGAGAAGAATTTTGTACTGAGCTGCTTCGGTCTCTCAAGATTTGGGAAAAAGGGTCTAGAATAGAACAAAAGGGAAACCACTGTCAGAACCAGCAAGCCTGAGCCCTCCTCTCTCAGGCCCATTGCAAGCAAAACCTTTACTCTATGAGCCTTGGACCCCTTTATCTGAAAAAGGGAGCTAATAACCCATACCAGTTTTCACCCTCATCTTTCATATGCCTGATGCTTGAGATGGCAGAATGTTTTGATCATGAGGATAGATGATGATGGCCACTGACTGTGAAAAGAGATTAAGCCTTGAAATCAACTGGACCACAGTTCATTCTCTCTTCCATCATCTGCTAGATAAGAGTTGCATGATGTATGTGTGTAAAGCACATGGCAAATATCTGGCATCAAGTGTCTCTTATTTTTGTTCTTGGAACATGGAGTCATAAGACAATAACAGTTCAAGCACTTAGTGGCATTTGAGATTCAGATAAATCAGCCAGTTTCCTCATCTATAAAGCAGAGATAACAATGTATGTCTCACAGGACTGTGGTTCCCCAATATCACTTGAGTTGATACATGGAAAAGATCTTAATCAGTTCAAAGGAACCACAAAGATATGCTATCTCATTACCTGGCAATTTGTACAAGATATTTAGCTGAGAATATCAGTAACAAGATGGGGAGCCTGAGCTATAACAGCAGGGTGCAAATGAAACACAAAACGCGATGCCATTTTTTTCCGGTTTCCAACCTATGCGGAAGGTGAATCTTCCAGGATTGGCTGGTGTCCAGAGAAGGGTCGCAGTGGGATCAGTGGATTTGACACAACTAGATGTAGTGGAATGAGTACTGACTTAGAATCTGGAAACCTTGGTTTCAGAAAAGAATCTAACTTATGCCAGCCTTTTGAAGATCAGAGGAGAAGCATCTATACGTTTTAGGACAGCTAAAATATCATGCTTACATATTCATTACCTAGAATAGTGTCTCACATGGGTCAGCTAAATGAATAAATGATGCCGTTTTTTACAGTTAGCATCCCCTCTGTAAAATGGTGATTATAATGCTTACCTCTTGGAATTACTGAAATAGGAAAGGTCTCACCTGGGATATAGTAGATACTTGATATAGAGTGCTCATCTCCCTACACTGCTGATATGAAGCTCATATACTAGATGGATTTAATATGGTTTTTCCTACAAGTCCCACAGAGGATTCAACCATATGTCCATCAAATGAATGTCCTTCCAATTCCAAAGGTTATGTCTTAAATTGCTTTCTTTTTCTTCACTGGAATTAATAACAGCAAACAAAAGAAAATAACAGATCTGCTGAAAAACTCAAGATCCAAAAGGGGCAGATGTCAGCTATTTCCCAGCCCTCAAAGACTTCAAAATCCATTAGCTCACATGCCTCATAGAAAGTAATCAGATAGGAGAAAGGAATGGAAAATATTTCAGTTCCTCCAATAAGCCCGAGATTCTGTGACTGCAGGTACTAAGTCCCCATTTTTCACCAAAGAGTCACAGAGAGAAATAGTTGAGAAAAGGAAGGATCTCTTGATGTGCAACAGATTTTTGGTGGTAACTGCAGGGCCAGCCTAGGATGAACTGTGTCTCCTGTGTATCACACAGAGCCTGGACACCCTGGTAGGTGCTGATGAAGCAAGACTCAGCCCTTGCCGTGAGGCTCTGACAGTCTATGGAGGTTCTGGGAGGCACAGAAATGACAGTACCAACTGGGGGACACTGGGATGGAGATATAAACAATGTTCAGTGATGGCAACAAAAGAGTATGGGGAAAAATCTACCCAAGGATAAACTGTCTTGAGCATGTATTTCTTCAGTGAAGTCTTGACAACAAGAGCCTAAGTTCAACTTTAGTCCCTGAAAATCATGCTGGGTTTGAACCAGTTGCTATAAGAACTCATGCATAAAGTCAATCCTATGGAGTAATAAGTAGGAATAATGGCTTGAATTCTGATGCTTGAGCTCCTGTATGTCAGAGGCAGTTACCTTTACCCATAAACATGTTCAAGTTTGCATACAAGAAAAAGGAAAGAGCAGGTGAGAGGAGACAGCCCATTTCTACCTTGATGACAATGGGGCTGGAAAGTCACACTCCGTGCTAAGAGGCTCACAGCTTGGTGGCCCACTTCTGTCTTCTCCACTTCTTTTACAGGCCAGTTTCATTGGCAGTGAGGAATTTCTTCCTGGCAAAATGGATTTGCTTGGACACATCTGCTCCAAAGCTGATGACATGTCCTGGAAACCCATCATCAGGCCACTTTGCTTTGCACTTCAAGTCTTGGGTCTATTTCCTCAGCTGGCACATAAGTGACATAGATTGTCCCTTCAAACACCAAAGCTCTCTGGATTTAAAAATGAGCCTTAACCTTGCAAACTTCAGCCTCTAATTCTTTCAGTTGTGTTTTGTTTAAAAGAAGCATTCAAGTTAACTGAAATGCAATTAGAATTTGAAATTTTTTCTTTTCTTTTTTTAATTTTTATTGATATATAATAATGGTACCTATTTGAGGGTACATGTGATATTTTAATACATGTACACAATGTTTAATGAGCAAATTAGGGTAACTGGGATATCTATCTCCTCAAAAATTTATCTTTTCTTTGTAGTAGGAACATTATAATTCTTCTCTTCCAGCTATTTTAAAATATACAATAAATCATTGCTAGGGATAATTTCCCTACCCTACTGTGCTATTCAATACTGGAACTCATCCCTTCTGTCTAACTGTAATTTTCTGCCCATTAACCAACTTCTCTCCAAAGCAGGTATGTACACATACAATTATAATGTATGTGTCTGTGTACATGTGTGTTCATGCCATTTTTAAAGTGCCCACTAAGTACTTGGTCCATATATTATGGCATAGGATTATCCTAAAGATTGAATGTGGGTTAAATGTATTAACATTATTATCTTCAAAGTGAAAGATCAGGCAGTTAAGTATGTAAATTCAAGTCTATCCGACTTCAACACTTGTGTCATTTCTACTTAACCATGCAGATTTATAAGGTTCTTACCCTCGGAGAGAAGAATTATTAATATTTCAGGATACATATAGAGTCTTAAAACAATGGGGTTAAAAGTTCCCTTGAAGCACATTTATTCACTTTGCAGGCATTTAGTGTCCTCTCTACTAAAGGCTGGGCAATGACTAGATACTGAGGCAGTGATATGCAGCATCTCACTCTGTCCATCATTCATTCACTGTGTCTTCACACCTTATCGTTCGCTACCAGAGGCAACAAGTGCTATAACAGAGGATGGCACAGGATGCTTGGCATCGTGGAGAAGGATGCCTACCCCAGACTGGAGTGGAAGCCCAGAGAGGAGTAGGATCAGGGAAAACTTTTGGAAGAAGTATCTTTTCTCACCATTCACCCCCACTCCCTTTTGTGGCCCCTATGCCTGGAATGACCTCCCCTCCCCACACCATCCCCCTTTAGGATGTAAATTCAATGACTCTCCAGCAAAAATGTGTCCCTTATTCTTCAGGCCCCATGGACCATCCTCTCTGTACCTGTCACTCTCACTTTGCATTTGTTCATGTTGCCTCTGTGTTTCAATCGGAAGTTCCCTGAGGGCAAGTGCAACCTGTCGGCCATTTCTGCATGTCTCAGAATGATTCAGGGGCCCTCTCTTCATGTCTCAGAGCATGTCAGAGGGAACTGGACATGAAATCAGAGGGCGTGTAGCAGTATAAGCTGAGAATGGTAAAAGACTATACAAATGTCAAATTCGTTTATTTATTTTTGCTTTTATTTATACCTTGGCCTTTTTCCAAAATTGACTTACACAATTTGTTTGTCATATGTTAGTTAATATAGTTGGATTCTTGAGACTGCCAAGTTAATGGACGATGTACTTGAAGGGTACATTTTTGTCATTCATTCAGATGAAGAGGTCTGGCAGCTAAAAGCTGTCTAGAAAAAGCTCTCCCAGCAGCTGCGGGATTAATCTCTCAGTCCCAAAGGGGGATCCAGGCAGCACGTGACAGAGAGTCTTGGCATCATGTTTGGCCTCTATACTAAGGGCAATGGGTGAACCGTTGGAGAGAGGGTGGCATCTGCAGTTTATACGCCACTTCACGTAAACTCTTATTTCTGCCGAAGTCACGCTGAGCCCTTCGTGCAGCCCCAGATTATCAGTAACCCGGACGACGGGAACCACCTGATGTGTCTCTGCCTTCACTGCATCTTCTGCTTCAACCGGCACAACTCTGGAAACTCCACTGCAGCTCACCACACCCCGCCCCCACTCCTCCAGCCCCAGCAGGCTGTTAAACCCCACTCAGTAAGCCCTGCCACACACCCTCCCCCCAGTGAAGCTCCCAGGTACTCACTCCAGCCGTTCCCCAGAGGGCTGATCCCTCTCTACTTTGGGGTCTACAGCATGCTTGAAAGCTCAATCTTATTCCCCTATCATTTAAGATTCCCAAGACAAAAGTCATACATACTGATCTAATACTTATTTGTTAAATGAAAAATAGCCCTAACATGCTCTGAGGTTGAGGGGTGGGCAAGCTTCCAGAAGCAGCTGCCACCATTCCACCAGCTGTGGCTTCACTTCCAGCTGTATCAAGGGCCGGTCTCCGAAGCTTGAAGTGCAGGCTCCCAGGTGGGCACTTCCTGCTGGCTTCCAGCATCTGCTTTTCATCTGCCCATAAGTAGGTTTCACATTGCTGTTTATAGTTCCTTGCTAGAGGGACAGTTCTTGGGTGGGGAAGCGGAAGCTAGCAGCCCTTGGGAGAAGGGCAGAAGCCTGACAACGGAAGAGTAAGAACAGCTCATACTGATACAGCTCTTTGCAGTCTGTATCACAAGTCTGGTGATAGGAACTAACAGCCTGGCAGTGGGATCCCTATTTTGTTCAGGAAGTAGAAGAGAAGCATATTTATGGCAGCTCCCTTAAGATTGCACAGCAGTTAGCAATAGAGGAAAATTATAATACATGAGGGTGTGTGTGTGTGTGTGTGTGTGTGTGTGTGTGTGTGTGTTTGAGAGAGACAGAGACAGAGAGAGAGACAGACCTTTAAGACCTCTTCAAAAATTTTAGTCCAGTGTCTTGCTCAAGGCAACCATGCCCTGAATAACCTTGTTGACAAAGTTTCCAGAAACCAGAAGCTCGTTCATCACCTTGTAAGTTAGACTAGTGTTGTTGACTCTAATGACTGAAGAGAAATAGTCCATCATTAAGCTGAAAATAGAAACTAATGCGGTAGGGTGAAACAGAGCTCAGCTTTAGAAATTGGGCAGTTCTGGAGTTGAGTCTGTTATTCCACTTTATGTGTAACATGGAAGAAGTAACTTAATATTGTGATGCCGGCAATGTTTCACCTGTGTAGTAATAATTTCCTTCAGGAGGGAATATTTGTGAAGTGCTCAAAGCCGAGCCACCCAATAGAGCCTTCTGCGGTGATGAAAACATTCTAAATCTGCCCTGGCCAATACAGTTGCCATTTGCCACACGTGGATATTGAGAAGTTAAAATGTGACTAGTACTACTGAGGAACTGAATTTTTTTTTAATTTTCAATTAATTTTAATTTTAATTTAAGTAGCCACATGGGCATGTGGCTGCCATATTGGACAGTGAAGATATAGAAACTACAAATTCATGATCTTATCTGTTCTCCATGACAACTTTGTAAGTTATGTGATGCAGAAAGTCTTTTCTTGTTTTATTGATGAGGAAACTGAGGCTCAGAGGAGATCCCACTGAAATCTCACAGGGCATCTCATGCCATTAGTTGGCTCCTAAACTGGGGAGCTCTAGACAGCCCCCTCCCACCCAGCTCAGCAGGGCACATGCAAGCCCGAAGCCAGCTGATCACCGCCTGAGTAGAGAAAGTGCTTTGCACAATGAGCCAAAGCCACTGACAAAGTATTATTCATTGTGTCAGTGCTAAGGCACCCTGTCTAAACCATTTCCCATCACCACTAGGAGAGGACTGGCTGGGTAAAAGACTCGGAGCCATTCAGTCAGGTTCATGCAGCTTCCCTCAGCAAGAAAGGGCCTGAAATTTGATGCTACACTCTGCTTTATATTGGCTGGGAATGTCTCTAACTTACTTGATCAATAATAATCTTGAAATCCCTTCAGTATGATGGTTTTAGGTCTTGAAAGATACCAGCAATTCTGGGGGTAGGAGAAGGCATCTGTTATGTGCTAAACTGTGTGCCACCCCCCAGAATTGATATCCCGAAGCCCAAGCCCCTAGCCCTCTGAATGTGACTGTATTTGGAGATAGGGTCTTTAAAGAGGTAATTAATTTAAAATGAGGACATTAATATGGTCCCTAATCCAATATGACTGGTGTCCTTATGAGGAAAGGAAATTTGAGCCCAGATGCACAAAGGAAGACCACATGAGTACACAGGTATAAGAGAGCCAGCCTCCAGTCAATGAGAGAGGCCTCAAAAGGAGCCTTGATCCCAGACTTCTGGCCTCCAGAATTTTGAGATAATAAATATCTGTTGTTTAAGCCACCCAGTCTAAATGGTTCTTTGCTGTAGCAGCCAGCCAAAATAATACAGCATTTATGTGATAAATCTTCCCAGATAATTCTAGCAAGTAGCACAGGTGGAGAACCCCAGATTTAATTCACCAAAAATGACAATCATGACAACACCAATGTTAACACAACAAGGATAAGAATAAATGAAAGCATTATAGATGTTCACAATCAATACACTTTCACATACATTTTCACAACATTGTTGTAAGGATTAATCACTATTCCCTTTGTAAAGATGAGCAACTGAAACCCTGCAAAGCAAAGTGGTTTGTTCAAGTTCACGGAGTCTATAATTAATAAAGACAGGTCACAAACACTCCTTCCTAGACCCCTCAATTCTGGGCAGATTCAAATCTGATTTTCATCAGATCTGAATTTCATCAGATTATCTTCTTTTCACTAAAGTCACTTTTAAAAATATTTTTTTTTAATTTCAGAATATTACAGGGGTACAAATGTTTAGATTACATATATTGCCTTTTCTGCACCTGAGTCAAAGTTACAAGCATGTCCATCCCCCAGACAGTGCGCACCACACCCATTAGATATGAATATACTGATCCCCTCCTCTCCCTCCCACCTGCCCAACACCCGGTGAGTGTTACCACCATATGTGCACTTAAGTGTTGATCAGTTAGTACCAATTTGATGGTGAGTACATGTGGTGCTTGTTTTTCCATTCTTGGGATACTTCACTTAGTAGAATGGGCTCCAGCTCCATCCAGAATAATACAAGAGGTGCTAGATCACCATTGTTTTTTGTGGCTGAGTAGAACTCCATGGTGTACATATACCACATTTTGTTAATCCACTCATGTATTGATGGGCACTTGGGTTGTTCCCACATCTTTGTGATTGTGAATTGCATCACTATAAACATTCCAGTGCAGATGTCTTTTTCATAGAATGTCTTTTTTTCATTTGGGTAGAAGCCCAGTAATGGGATTGCTGGATCAAATGGTAGTTCTACTTGTAGCTCTTTGAGGTATCTCCACATTACTTTCCACAGAGGTTGTACTGGTTTTCAGTCCCACCAGCACTGTGTGAGTGTTCCTATCTCTTCACATCCATGGCAGCATTTATTGTTTTGGGACTTTTTGATAAAGGTCATTCTTACTGGAGATAAGGGGTATCTCATTGTGGTTTCGATTTGCATTTCCCTAATGATTAGAGATGTTGAACATTTTTTCATGTTTTTTAGCCATTAGTCTGTCTTCTTCTGAAAAGCTTCTGTTCATGTCCTTTGCCCACTTTTTAATGGGGTTGTTTGAGGGTTGGGCCTGCTTAGTACATGAATGGCAGAGACTAAAACCACTTCTGACTGGGGTGGCCATGTATCCCAATGTACTCAATACAGTTCAAGTTCACACTTGATTTCCCAGAGTAATTATCAATAACGCCCCTTTCACTTCCCAAAGCATCTTGGTGTATAGCATTCATTACATGGCCACTCTACATATAAGCCACGTTGAATAGCAAAATTTTCCTGGGGCAGTTATGAATTCTCACTAGAGCACAGAGGCTGTCAGTGTGGTAAGGAGGTGTCGGCCTGTGGTCAATATTCTCGCAGACACACCGGTGAGACAAGTGCAGGCTGCATGTCAGGCTGTTGCAGAGAATGAGGCACAGTGAAGGCCTCAATTTGGGAGCCCAGCGCCATGGTTTGGACCTGCCACCTGCTTACAGTGAGAGCTCAAGTAAAATGAGAGAATCAAGCTAGATGACCCTTAGCTCACTCCAGCTTTAATCCTCTGGTTAATTCCATAAACCCTTAATGTGTTTAAGGGGCAGTGTAAGGGAGTGCACCATAATAGAGGAATGATGGACATATTCACAGAGCTGGGAGTCTTTTGGAAAGGAAGGACCTAAGCGTCATTCTGATATTTTGTTCCAAAACATCTGAAGTATATATTAGTTCATTTGTTAATTTGTTACAGTAAAAAAAACCCAGAAAAATCAGTTGCTTACCACATAAATTTTATTATTTTGGTCACCCAAAGTTTGTTGTGAATACAATGGTTCTTGCAGGCAGATCCCTTCCAAGCGGCAGTATAGGGGTTCAGTCTCGTGTCTTGTAGTACCATCTGGAGTAGGTGTCTGAGGCTGGGTAAGGGGAGCTCTGGGGTGCCCTACACTCCCTTTTGCTCACATCCATTGCCCTGAACTAGCTGCATGGCCCTGCCTGTCTCCAAGGAGGCTGGCAGATGTGGAGAAGCACGTGGGTTTTCAGTAAGCGATGAACGTCTCTTCTAAAAGCACGTGTCATTATAGTTCACTATTATAAAGAAAACTTGCTTGCAGATGAGCAACACTCACAGAACCCAGAGAATGATACCAAAATACTTATTTGCTGTTCCCATGCCTCCTTGGCAGCCTGTGCAATCTGCCTCTGATGTGCACGTGGGAGGCCCAGCTCCACGCTGCCACACCTGTGTGGGCAGAGTCACAGTACTGTCACCCCAAGTGCCACTCCTGGAGGACTGTTTCTCTCCTCGGAATCGGAAGCATGCTTGGACTCTAAATAATGAGAGGGCAGCAAGTATTAACAGTAGAGGGGTATATTTGTATAATAAGTACTCTACTCTCAAGAACTAAGAAGATTTAAAATACCTGCCCTGCAAAAGCTTTGTTGGGAAGGGCAAAGTGGATTAGCAGTGGCCAGGCAGCACCTTTACCTGGTAGTCTCCATCCTTCAAAATTCAATTGCAATCGAGCATTTCAGCCTCACAGCTACAATGTCCTGCCTGCAAGCCCAAGTTCCAGACACTGCCAAGTGCATGGTAGGGGAGCTGTCTCAGCTGCCTTGGCGTGCTATTATTGCCTCTCACATGCTCTCCCCCGCACCTCTCTGCCCAACACCACTCAGACCTCATGGTCCATTTAGATGTCATATGCTTGCGTCATTTTCTTAGGGCTGCCGTAACAAATTGCCACAAACTTGCTGGAAACAACCGAAATTATTCTCTCACAGTTCTGGAGATCGGAAGTCTGAAATCAAGGCTGTCCGCAGGGCCATGTTTTCTCGCCTATCTCTAGTGTTTGTTGCCAATCCCGGGCAGTCCTGGACTTGAAGCTGCATCACTCCAATCTCTGCCTCCACCATTCCATGGCCATATTTTCTCGATGTGTCCTTGTCTTCACATGGTATTCTCCTCTCTGTGTGTGTCTGTCTCTGTGTCTGTTCTTCTCTTCTTATGAAGACACCAGTCACATCAGACTAAGGGCTCACCCTATTCCAGGATGAACTCAGCTTACATTTTAATTGCAACTGCAAAGACCCTGTTTCCAAACAAGGTCACATTCAGAGGTACCAGAAGTTAGGACTTCAACAAATCATTTTGGAGGATACAATTCAACCATGACAGTGCTTGAGATGTCTGCCCAGCCGCCCTTACTCCCTTTCACCTCTGTGCTCTTGTGGGTCATGTATCATGAGCATAACATTTGTTTCCTTGCAGGAGTTAGTGGCTTGCACACCTTTCTTTACCACTTTATGAAAACAACACCTGCATGGGCAATGTCTCATGTACCCTTTGCATCTCTCCAGCAACATCTCTCACAATGCCTGGTGTGCAGAGCAGCCTGGCCTAGAAGAAGGAATGTGGGCTTCAGAGACAGGCATTGCTCTCAACCACAAACCTGTTGTCTCCTAACCATGTGACTTTGGGCAAAGCATTTAGTTTATAATATTTCCAATTTCTTTAAGAAAAAATAATAACCCAAGCAATCCCACATAAGCCACAAAAATAATTTATTGGCTTATAAAACTGAGAGAGTCTAGATTTGATCTAGATTCTGACAGACCTACATGCAAGGACTTAAAGAATATCAGTGGGCCGCTCTCTCTTGCTCATTTTCATTACTCAGTTTTTGTCAGTATTATTTTTATTCCCAAATGGTCTCTTTCCACAGGAGGCAAAAATGGCCAACAGTATCTAAGCATATATCATCTGGAGAACATGCCATCCAGGGAGAGAAAAGACCTCTCTTTGCCTGGGTACAGCTGGATTCCTGCCAAGAAATCAGTGTCAGTGCTGGAAGGACCAATCAGACATTGCCCTAGGAAATGGAGAGATCTGATTGGCCAAGCCAGACCACCTGACTGTTCTTTGTCAGAAGAGGCAGATCATGTGACCGAGAGCCCTACCAGTTGAGGAAGTCACTGGTCACAACAGGGCAGTCAAAATGAGTAACGTGTGTCCACTACAGAACATCAAAAACTCGGGAAAATTAGGAAGCCTCATAAAACAGTTGTAGCACCCAAGTTTTCTCACTAAATTTTTGTCAAAATCATAAGTAAATATGTAGATTGGCATTTCACTAGTTAGTAAAAATGTCATCACTCTAGAGACCAGATTGGAAGAAGTCTCATAGGATTGTCATCTCTTTTGAAAACGGAAGTAGCCAAAGGGTTGTTATTGTGGGGAAAGCTCTAGACCTGCAGTCAGAGAGCCAGGTCCCCACCTGCCCCTCCACTAAGGAGCTGTGCGACGGGCAGAGCCCTTCTTCTCTCTGAGCCTCAGCTTCTTCCCTGAAGTTCCAGGCCAAGGCCAACTGTGCATTTTACCAAAGTTTTTTCCCAATGATGATATTCTTGTATCCTTCCTCATCTGTAATGACTTTCACAAATCTGAATGAACCTGAAGAAAAAAGTCAAGTTGTTTTTCAGGAAGGTTTCATGAGAAGGGAGAAAAAAGCTTCAGAAGGCTGAGCAGTGACAGGTATTTCAAAAATACAAAGTTTGATCGGGAAAGCTGGAAACGCAGAGGTGCCTCTGAGAAGCAGGAGGGCAACTGAAAGTGCTTAGAGTAATTAGGGCTAAAACTGCACCGTCTTTCGGAGAGCAGCGTAAGCCCAGTAGGCAGTATCCGGAGGCAGGGTTGTTTGCTCTTTCCTTAGATCAAATGTGGAGAGGTAGAAAGCGTGAAGTTTGAGTTGCAGGGGAATGACAGGCAATTGCAGTAAATAGAACTAATTAACTTCAGCTTCATTCCCCAGATTACACAGGGCCAAGTGTGCACAGCAAGCTGGCCAGGAAACAGCGGGGTTTCTGGGCCTGCCTACTGACCCGGGGCGAACATGCAAGACACCTCCCAAAGTGAGCGCTTAGGGGTTTCCTTTTATAACCAAAGCTTCCCGTGGGCCACTTTTTCAGAGAAAATATTCAGTCTTCCTCCCCTAGCCTCTGCTCAGTGTCCCCTCTCTGAGGCCTTATGCGACGGTTCTGGTGGCCTCTGTCCCCCTTCTCTGAGCTCCAGCACCTTTAAGAAGCAAGCACTGGCCAAGGAGAGGGAATGCCACATGATGGTGCAGGGCAGGGCTTGGGGCGAGCCCATCAGTCTAGACCCAGGTCTCCCCGGGTGACCTTGGACAGATAGCTTCACTGCATTGGGTCTCATTGTCCTAGTCTGCAAAATGGAAGTTCTAACTCTAATTGTGACCTCACTGGTTGTCCTAAGTATTACTGGAACTATGTAAACTCAGAACATAGCTATCATCATGTGACTGAGTGCCCAACATTGTTTAACCTTTTCTACTACAAGCACCTCAAAGAGCTGACACAGGGAACCAATGAAATATTGTATGTGAAAGTGCACAGCAATATCTAGCACTTTATATTGTGATCACCAATCCTATTACCATTATGAGGGCTGGATTCTGTCTGCGTCTGTATATACATCCTTCAGCCCAATTACATCCTGCTGTTTGGTATGGCGTGGAGCACTTATAAATCCTTGGTTTCAGAGAACTTGCAGACACACACCCATGAGGGCATTGTGATCAAGAGGAAAGGGCATTGGTTCTAGGACCAAACATTCCTGGATTAGGCATGGATCTCTGGCAAATTTTTCATCTCCTTTACCTCACCTGCAAACTGTGATCACAATTGAACTTACCAAATAGGGAAGGAGCCTCAAATGGGAGAAGGTAGGGCTGGGCACGGTAGCTCAAGCTTGTAATCCCAGCAATTTGGGAGGCCAAGGCAGGAGGATCAATTGAGCAGGAGTTTGAGATCAGCCTGGGCAGCATAGTGTGATCTTGTCTTTACAAAAAATAAAAAAATTAGCTGGGCATGATGGTGAGTGCCTGTAGTCCCAGCTGCTCAGGAGACTGAGGTGGGAAGATTGCTTGAGCCAAGGAGTTTGGGGCTGCTGTGAGCTACGATCTATGATCTATGGTCATGGCACTGCACTCCAGCCTGTGCAACAGAGCAAGACCCTGTCTCTAAAAAATAACATGGGATATTGTAGATGAAGTGTTAATATATCATCTGGCTGGGACATAGTAAGTACTCAGTCTTTGTTAGCCAACTTGCAGCAGATTCTTAAGACAGCCACAAACCACTAACCAAGCTGATAAAGACACAGCCATAATAACACACAAATTATAACACTCTTAACTTGAGAGAATGTACAGTCTCTAAACTTAAGAACATCTATTTAGCTTTAATTCTATAAATGAAAGGAAGTTTCAGATTAAAAGTGCTTCTGTGATGAATGAGTTTGTCACATTTGCTTATTTGGACCTAAATTTGAGGTATTTTAAAAATAGTATTTAGTTCCTAAAGATGTGATGAATGAAAAAGTAGTGAGAGCACTGAAAGTGGTGGAAATATAAGTAGAGGTTTTTTTTAAGAAAAGTGAATAAAAATGACAAAGATAACGTGGGTGCGTGATGCGACCCTTTCAATAGTAGGGACATTCTGGAAGACAAACAGCAAATCTTTATGTTTGAGCCGTGTGGTCACTGTGCACCAATGGCATATAGCAGGAGATGAGGAAAAGTGACTGTTAGGCACTAGCTAGACCCAGGGACACCGTGATGCACAAAGAGAGATGCTCTTGTCCTTGTTCCATAAATAGCCTCACAAAGGTTGTAGGTGCTGAAGGAAAGTTGTATGGTATGGTATGTATGAAATGCTGGGCAGATTGTATAGCTATCTGGGCAGAGTCAGGAGTCCCTTACCCTCTCCTGTTGTATTCCTTCACATGGAGCCCTGCCAAGGGCTAAGGACAGTGTCTTCACTCTTCAGGGGCCAAGTGCTGGCAAAGATGATGGTGAGTGCGGCAGAGGCCAGATGGAGAGAAGTGCATAGATCCAGGAACTAGTTTGGAGGGAAAGTCTCCAGGATTGTTTATGAATTGGTCTAGAGGAATGGGATGACCAAGGATGGTACCTGGACACCTATACTGTACAACTGGGGACAGAAGGTTCCTTTTGTAGAACCAAGGAAGTCTAGAAAGATGGAGCTTTGAAAGGTAAGAGTTACACAATTCTTAGATGCTTGTCAGGCATCTGATTGGAGACAGCAGGCGGACACCCTAGACAAGAGCTATTCATGTCTTCATCCTCCATGAAACAGTCAGTCTGTGAATCGGGTAACAGGCATATCGAGCCTTCTATTCAGAAAAAGGGGCTGACGGTTCAAATGAAAGACAGACCTCAGAAGCAGACACATTTGAATCCTTACTCCAGTGTCCAATAGCTGTGTGACAACTGGAGGACAATGGGGAAAATCCTGTTGTCTATTTGAGCTTCACTAAAAAGTAGAAATAATTCCTATGTCACAGAGTTGCTTTGAGAATGAAAAGAGAGAGAAAATGTTCTAACTGCTGGACACTGTAGTTGAACTATTTCTCTCCTCTATCACCCTGATACTTGGTGACAAGGCTAGCATGAATAAATATTAGACATGTAATTAAATGACCACTGAGATTGTTATGTAATGCTAAAAATTATGTGCTTTCCCCCAAGCAACTGACCACTGCCTACACCCATCTAAGATTGATCTATCCATCTACCACATGGTCTCGTTAGAATCGATGGATCAGTCCCAACTTAACACTCTATGTTGCTAAATAGAAAGCTGTGCCGATGCTATTAAACAGGTGACTATACGGAAGTTTTACAAAGCTAATGACTTTTTAAAAGTATTATTTCCTCCAAAAGCCAGAACAGAGGGAGAAAGGGCAAGATTATGGGGGAAGGATTCTCACTCTTTTCAGGCTCAGAAGTTCTGGGCTGTCAGGCACTCTCAGGGGCCTAGTGGTGCGGG